>RCUC01101248.1:0-126786 GCA_003697995.1 Taxidea taxus jeffersonii | reverse complement strand
GATTTTATTTATTTATTTGTCAGAGAGAGTCAGCACAGGCAGACAGAGTGGCAGGCAGAGGCAGAGGGAGAAGCGGGCTCCCCGCCAAGCAAGGAGCCTGATGTGGGACTGGATCCCAGGATGCTGGGATCATGACCTGAGCCGAAGGCAGCTGCTCAACCAACTGAGCCACCCAGGCGTCCCACTTTTATTACTTTTATTAGTAACATAGACTCTTCAAATGCTTATTGATAATTTGCATTGATACTTTTATAAAAGAGAATCAGCAACTAATGTTTTCATAACTATTATTTTGTGTATTTTAGTTCAATGTTTGTAGTCACTGCTCTTTAAATGCAATTCTACATATAGTTCATAACAAAGTTCATACTTTAGTTTATAACTAAGGTACTGTAGAGACATTTTACCTCTTAGTACCAAATTTTAGGACAGGCTTTCTCAGTCTTAGCACTATTAATATTTTGGATGGATAATACTTTGCTGTGGGTTACTATTTTTTGATCTGTAAGATGTTATTCTTTCATTGGTGCATCTTTTTTGCATAACTTGTGCTAAATGCCAGCCCATTCCCATAAAAGGGGAATACCAAGGAAACATGATAATTTGATATTTCTTGTTTTATAGTAACTGACCTTAATAAATACACATCTACAAACACATTAATTATGTAATTGTGACAGTTCTGTCATATATCAAAAATGGTATCATATATCTATCATAAAGACAATGAAAGGTGTTTTTCATTAAAATATACCTATCACAATAAAACATCTGTAATGGAGTGCAAAACAAGATAGAACTTTGCAGTTTTTCAAATGAAGAAACTAAAGCACAGTAAAATATTATGTGTAACCTCAGCAGAAGAAAGTTGAATTAAAACCAAATAATAGGGGCGTCTGGGCAGCTCAGTCAGCTAAGCATCGTACCCTGGATCTCAGCTCACGTCTTGGTCTCAGGGTTATGAGCTAGGTGTGGAGCCTAACTTAAAAAACAAAAACTCAAAACAAAACCAAGTTGTAGATACACTTGCAATGATGATATGGAATTCTGCATCCTTCCCTTGAGTCTAGGCTGGATTTCAACTACTGTAACCAAAAGAGTAAGGAAGAAGTGATGTTAATGCCATTTCTAGGACTAGCATTTAGGAGGACAGCAGTTTCTACTTCTAGTCTCTCAGAGCCCAAAGCTGCCACCCAAGAACTTTGATTATCCTGAGACTGCATTACTATGAGGAAGTACATGCTAGGCATGTACAGAGGTGATGCGAAATAGAGGGAGGGCAATGTTTGGCCATGTGTGGGTATGTATATATCTAAAATAATAGCTGAAGGGAAAATGAGTGGGGAGGATGAGGTAACTGCATAATGGGCATTAATGGAGGGTGCATGATGTCATGAGCACTGGGTGTTATATGCAACTGATGAATCACTGAACTAATGCTACACTCTATGTTAATTAATTGAATTTAAATGAAATAAAATTTTAAAAATAATTGAAATGTTGTTCTCCGATATTTGCATTCCTATATTTGTTGCAACATTATTCACAAAAGCGAAGATGTAGAAACTAGTTAATTATATAGATATAGATATAGATATATAGATATAGACAGATAAATGGATAAAGAAAATGTGGTATATACATACAATGGAATGTTACTTAAGCCAAAAGAAAGAAGGAACTCCTATCAAACACTACAACAAAGATGAACCTTGAGGACATTATATTAAGTGAAGTAAGCCAATCACAGAAAAACAAATACAGCATGATTCCACTTATAGGAAGTACATAAAGTAGTTAAACTTGTACAAACAGAAAGTAGAATGGTGGTTACCAGGGCACTGAGGAGAGAGTAATGGGGGAGTGGTGGTCAATGAGTACAGAATTTCAATCATGCAAGATGAAAACATTCTAGAGAGATTCTGTACAACAATGTGCTTCCCATTAATGATACTGTATTGTAAACTTCAAAATGTGTTAAGATGATGGAACTCATGTTGTGTTTTTTTATATTAGGCAAACATGAAGGAGAAGCATAGACTTTCCCTGACAAAAACTGAGGGAATATGTGGACATTAGACTTGTCTTGTAAAAAATATTTTGAAAAGCTTCAGGGAGAACATAAATGATAAATGTCAGAAATTCGGATGTACATAAAGGAAGCAAGAATGTGAAATAAGGGATAAATGAAGGCAACATAAAATGTGTTGTTTTATCTTTTTTCATAACTGATCCAATAGATGACTATTTGTTCAAAGAAATAATACCAACAGCATATTTGCTAATTATATCAAACAGATATATAAAATGAATGGCAGCAGTGTTATAAGGCATGGGAGAGAGAAAATGGGAATCCTGTTAAAAACTATCTGCTCGACCAGGGAGCGATACAGTGTTATTTGAAAGTGGGCTTAGATTAGTTCTAAATATATGTTGCAACTGTAGGGAAAAAACTTAATGTATGAAATAAATGTAAATGATATGCTAGAAGACGCAAAATGGAATCACACACAAAAAATTGTTACTCAATTACCAGAGAAAGAAGAAAAGATGATAAGGAAGCAAAACAAAGTACTGTCAATTGAAAACATTTAGAAATATGATAAATATAACTCAAACTATTTATATTACCACTTAAAAGTATATGTCCTAGAGATACCAACTACAATACATAGATAGGATAAAAGAAAAAGATTTAACTAGGTGTTGTTTATGGAAACTCACTTTATTATTTTTTTTAAAAGATTTTATTTACTTATTTGACAGACAGAGGTCACAAGTAGGCAGAGAGGCAGGCAGAGAGAGAAAGCAGGCTCCCGGCGGAGCAGAGAGCCCGATATGGGGCTCGATCCCAGGACCCTGGGATCATGACCTGAGCTGAAGGCAGAGGCTTTAACCCGCTGAGCCACCCAGGCGCCCCATGGAAACTCACTTTAAATGTAAAGACAGAAAGGTAAAAAATGTACAAGTGCAGAGAAAGATGTACTGTGCTAACAAAGTTGAAGTCTCTACATTAATTTCAGAAAAAGCAGATCACAGAGCAAAGGAAATCATGTATAAAGAGAGGCACTACATTAGAGAGGAGTTCATTCTCCAAAAAGACATACCAGATTTAACCTGTATTCACCTAGTAATTCAATTTCAGTCAAAATGTCACTAAGTCATTTTGCAGATATCGACAAAATGATTCTAATGTTTATATACAAAGGCCAAATATGCAGGATACCTAACACAATACTGAAGAACAACAAAGTTGGAAGACTGACACTATTTGACTTCAAAACTTACTATAAAGCGAATATAATTATGACATTGTGGTACTAGCAAAAGAACACATTAATAGATCAGTGAGGCAGAACAAAGTACCCAGGAATAGACACCCCCCTCGACAAAAACAGTCTACTGGTTTTTAACAAAGGCGCAAAGGCAATTCGATGAACAAGGGGACAATTCATTATCTTTTCAACAGATGGTACTGGAATGAGTGTACATTCATATGAAAAACAGAAAGAATCCATATAAAGAGTATATACCCTTCACACAAATTAACTCAAACTGGATTATAGACCGAAATGTTTACCACAAACTAAAAAAAATTTCTGGAAGATAACATAAGGGAAAATTCAGGTGACCTTGGGTATGGCTCTAATTCAAATGTGTAATACCATAAGCATGACCCATCAAAGAAATAAAATTGATAAACAGGAATCTGTTGAATAAAAATATCTTCTGTGTGAAAGATACTGTTAGGACAATGAAAATACAAGTCATAAGCTAGGAAAAAATATTTGTAAAACTCACCTGATAGAGGATTTATATCCTAAATTTACAAAGAATTCTTAAAACTTAAGGATAAGAAAACAAGTAGCCCAATTAAAAAATGAGCAAAAGATCCTAACAGATAACTCACCAAAGATATACACATGGCAAAGAAACATATGAAAGGATGTACAACAGCATTTGTCATCAGAGAATTGCAAATTAAAACAATAATGGGATGTTAGTATATCTATTAAAATGGCTTAGATCCAAGTAACTGATCACACCACAGGTGGGCTAGGATGTTGAGCTGCAGGAATTCCCTCTCAGTGCTACTGAGAATGCAAAATGGTATAACCACTTTGGAAAACATTTGGGTAGGTTCCTACAATGTGAAACCTAATCTTATAATATGATCCAGCACTCATTCTCCTAGATAGTCACCCTACTGATATAAAAACTCATATCCACACAAGGGGTGCCTGGGTGGCTCAGTCGGTTGTTCGATCATGATCTCATCAGTCGTGAAATGGAGATCATAAGATCATGATTTCATGGGTTGTGAAATGGAGCCCCGGCATTGGGTTCTGCCCTCAGCAGGGAGTCTGCTTCAAGATTCTCCCCCTCTGCTCCTCCACTCACACTCTTGCTCTCTCTCTCTCTCTCTCTCTCTCTCAAAATAAATAAATTAAAAAAAAAAAAAACCTCACATCCACACAAAAACCTGCACATGAATGTTTACAGTGATTTTGTTCATAACTACCAAATACAAGAAGCAACTAAGATGTCCTTTTGTAAGTGAATGAAATAAACTGGTTCAGCCACACCATGGAATATTATTCGGCGATTAAAAAGAGAAATGAGGGGCACCTGGGTGGCTCAGTGGGTTAAGCTGCTGCCTTCGGCTCAGGTCATGATCTCAGGGTCCTGGAATCGAGTCCCACATCGGGCTCTCTGCTCAGCGGGGAGCCTGCTTCCCTTTCCCTCTCTCTGCCTGCCTCTCTGCCTACTTGTGATCTATCTGTCAAATAAATAAATAAAAATCTTTAAATAAAAAAAAAAACTCTCATTATTAAAACAGTTTAAAAAAAAGAGAAATGAAGTCATAAAATCTGGGGGAACCATATATATGCATATATGTAAGTGAAAGACACCAAACCAAAAAGGTTATATATGCTAGGATTACAACCATATAACCTTGTAGAAAAGGTAAAACCAGAGAGTTAAAAAAAAAAAAAAAAGGAAGAAGAAAAAAAACAGTGCTTGCTAGGGGTTCAGGGAGAGAGAATAGATGAATAGGGAAAACACGGGGATTTTTAAGGTGGCAAAACCACTTCATATGATGCTATATTGGTAGATACATAACATTAAGCATTTGTGACAACCCATACAACAGCAGGAAGCAAAAAGTGGATCTTAATTTAAACTACACACTTCAGTTACAAATAATGTATCAATACTGGTTCATTAATTATAACAAATAGACCACATTAATGTAAGAGGATGGCAATAAACGATAGTGTGAGGGAGGGAAACTCTCTGTATTGCCTGCTCCATTTTTCTGGTACTCTAATACTGTTCTAAAAATGTGGTGCATTAATTACAAAACAGTAAGAAGTCATTTAGTTGTAAATTTATAATTTGCGTATTTTACTCTATATAATTTGTGCTTCAAGATAATAGCATTCAAAAATACAAAAAAAACCCTAATTAAAATAAAACAAAACATAATCAAAACACGTTGGTTGAAATCTTAGTATAATAAAAAAAAATGATTGAGCTCACTATTTTAAAAGATTGGGACCCTAAAATATAAAATTAATGTTGGAGAAAAAAGCAAGGCCTGGAAAGCCCAGATACTGAACCAGAAGGTAGATTATCAGCATATTGTGATAAACCTTTTTATAATTATTATTTAGTTATTATTCAAAAAACATGCACACCAGAGTCATCAAATCACATCAGAAATGCCCAATTCAGCTAAACTGCGTACATTGATAGATGGCATCATTTTAGAATAATCGTCTCAAATTTTATTTGTTGTTTCCTGCAACTTTATTTATGCAACACTCAAATGAGACAGAATCTTGTATCTTATTTTTCCCTCCCCATTTCCAAATGTCTGCTTCGAAGGGCATGACACAGTAGGAGCAGGTTTCATGAATGTTTGCGGAGAAGCTCAAAGTGTTATGTCATCCACTGGCTTATACTATTCCTTGGATTTCCTCTTGAAGGAACAGATTAAACAAAACTACCTTTGTAATTAAGAACAGACGTAAAAGCAGAATTCAGGGAGAATATGTGTAGCATGCATATGCACAACGTTAAGAAAAGTTTTAGCAAAAATGCAAATAAAGGTGTTTTTAGGCAGAGGGGGAACTAGGGAATATATCCAAACACCAGCCATTCTAGAAAGCGCTTTTCTAGCTCCCGCTGGTCCTGGACTTTATAAAACTCATAGAATCACAATGCTGAGGGAACAACCAGCTGGATCAGAGAACTTGTTTGCGCTTGCTTTTCATCTAGTCAGCCCAAATGAACAATTTTGTTCTGACAAGGATTTCTTTCACAAAGGTCCTACAAACCTACAATATATAAATACCAATGCCTTTAAATAGCTCTACCAGCTTACATACACACAAAAAAGGACATTATTAGAGTATTTATATAGATTAAAATGTCAACATTTTGAACTGCAATTAAGATTGTTCCAGCTTTTCTTTTGTAAAGCTTTATTTTCAGGGATTCATAATTCAACATAATAATCATTCCCAATATATAACTTGGCTCACAAACTCACAGGATGCAAGGGTTTTATTTTGATCTTAAAATAAAGCAAATCTGAATTTAAAGGAAGTGACACAGTATAACTTTCTTCATTTGGTACTATTTTTTTTAGCCTAGTCGCTATTGCAATGGATTTCGTTTTCTTTAGCACATGGAAGTAACTAAATGTCTTGTGATTGGTCTTCTGAATTGCAATCATTTGTGTATCTATTTCCTTGAACTGCAGATAAAAAGGGGAAGCATACCGTTGTTTATTATTTCAGAAAAAATTCATGCATCAAGTATGTGTAGTCAAGGAACCAGGGATGGTTCTGGAGGACAACTGTCTTCCAAGGAATTTTAGATTCAATGGGGAGTGAACTTGCTCTGTTTGGACATGGCTGGGATGTGTGAATTAAAGGCACGAGAAACCTAGGGGCACCTGGCCGGCTCATCCAGAAAAGCATGTGACTTTTGATTTGGGGGGTCATGTGTCTGAGCTCCACATTGGGTGTAGTGATTACATAAAAAAATAAAAAATAATAATAATGACTTTAAAGGCACAAGAAAACAGTTGAAACAGCAGAAGTACTCTCTTAAGTAAAATTGTCCAGAGAGGGTAGCCTCAGTAAGTAGTGAGCTTTATGTCCTTAAATGTTTTTCTAGAATGGTCTAAAAGATCTCTTCTCAGAGATGTTGGGGAGATGGTTTTGGCAGTACTAGAGATTCCTTTAAATTTTGGAATCCCAAAAATTAAAAAGGGGTTCAAAATTTAATGGAGCATAAAGAAAACTAGAATAATCATACTTAAAAGATACTGTTCCAAAATATGTAAGAGCTGACCATTAGTGTCAACCACTTCCTTTCAACAATTTCAAGCTGTCTATGGTGCATGAATTATCTGGACTAAAACTATGGAATATATTTGTAGGGTATAAAATTGGGATTGCCCATAAAAGATGCATGGAATAATGTATTTCTGAAGTATATTGGCATATTACGCTAAATTTTCATACTCTTCCTGTAGTGTATGAGAGCGCTCATTTCCTCACCACTCTCCAACATAAGAATTGTTACATTGGTGGTGGGTATTATGAAGGGCAAGTATTGCATGGAGCACTGGGTGTGGTGCATAAATAATGAATTCTGGATCACTGAAAAGAAATTTTATAAAAAAGAATTGTTACATTTTAAACCATTTAAAGTGATTCTTACTATGTCTTTTTGTAATTGAGGTGAAATTCACATTAAAGAAATGTGATCCTTTTAACACAACAATTCAGTGACATTTAGTACATTCTATCAAGTTCCACAACATTTTGATCACCCCAAAAGGAAACCTCATATCCATTAAGCAGTTGCATCCCAACCCCCATTCTCCCCAGGTCCTAGCAACCAAAATTTTGCTTTCTGCTTCTATAGATTTATTTATTATGGATATTTCCTATAAATGGAATCACACAACAGGTGACATTTTGTGTCCGGCTTCTGTCATATAGCATCATGTGTTCTAGGTTCCTTCATACCGTATTATTTATTACTATTCCTTCCTTCCTATGGCTGAATAATATTTCACAGTATAGATATACAACATTTCCTAGGTCTTCTAAAAGGTACATATTTTAAGAATCATTTCAATGATGTCTCTTTTGTACTTCATTCCATAATCAATTCAGTTAAATATAACATCTTCTGATATTATAAAAATAAGAATGACTTTCACTTTTGAAAGCCCTATAGTAAAGAAAGTATAACTTTATAAAATCAGACACATTTTTATCAGTCTCATTGTCTGGTTTCAACTTTGTTTTGGGTATTATTCCAATCACTTATTTTACACTAATATATTTGTGCCTTGTAATGTCTAACCTTTGGTGGGTCAAAAGTTTAACTGGCATCCAAATAGAGTTCATCAGCAATTTTTTGGTCTTCATAGGGAGGTACAAGAAGTATCACACATGCCCAGGATTAAGAACAAAGGCTAACTGTTCTCAACTGATTATTCATCTTTT
Source organism: Taxidea taxus jeffersonii (assembly GCA_003697995.1). NCBI lineage: Eukaryota > Metazoa > Chordata > Mammalia > Carnivora > Mustelidae > Taxidea > Taxidea taxus. The sequence goes on along the minus strand of RCUC01101248.1, from coordinate 118,249 downwards.
TCTACTTTCAACAGGGAACCAATGCTCAATTGTCACCCCTCAGACTACCACACACCTTTACCTATCAGCAACTGTCACCACTTTTGCAAATATGCTTCCGTCTCTGCAGACCACTTCTCCAACCCTAAACCTATCATAATGCCCCTCAGTCTCCAAATCTCCAATGGACAAACTGCATTATATCCTCAACTTTTAACTTCTGGCTTTAAGTGAAATCTCATTGTCTTTCTAACACTACCTCTTCCATAACCATATAAAAATAAAACTGGTTTTAGTTTCTGTATTTGTTTCCTTCCCAACACAGGTAGCTCACTCCTGAGAAATGAAGTAACTATTCTCCCTTGCTCCAAATTACCATTTGCAATAGTTTTTCTACTTTCCTCATTGGTAAACATATATCTTCTGTGCCCCACACCATTAGATGATGCCAGTCTTCCTTGCTTTCAACTACTTCACTAGTAGTCATGGCTCCCTCATCCCCTTTCCCCCCACCAGACATACACTAAAGATTTAGCTCCTGGTTCTCTAGGTTCCTCCATTATTAGAACTATTCCGGATGATTTCTGTGTACAAGTAGATGTGAAAGCCATGAAGCTGAACGCTCAGGTAACTCATTAAGAAATAATATGCTATTGGGACGCCTGGGTGGCTCAGTTGGTTAAGCAGCTGCCTTTGGTTCAGGTCATGATGCCAGCGTCCTGGGATCAAGTCCCTCATCGGGCTCCTTGCTGGGCAGGGAGCCTGCTTCTCCCTCTGCCTCTGCCTGCCTCTCTGTCTGCCTGTGCTCGCTCTCGCTCTCTCGGACAAATAAATAAATAAAATCTTAAAAAAAAAAAGAAATAATATGCTATTCACCTGCGGAGAAGGCAGTTGGCTGACAACCTACAGCTGCCCCACCATTAGTATCTACTGTAGCATTTGCCTTGAGGCCATATTCTTCCAGAGAAGCCCCCAGGCAATGATTAAGCATAGTGAGGGTACTAGATCCTTGCCTGTTCTGACCAAGGCAGGACTTCTATAAGGGTCAATCTTTGGTCCAGACCAATTAGGTTAGCCAAAACATCATTACAACCACATCAAAGTACGAGGTTCCCTCTGGGTAATGCTCCTTTCTCTCCTTTCCTTCACATGTGTCAGATATGCTTTGTGGCCTAAAGATTTCCCTGACCAATCTTGTCTCCTCTTTCACGGAACTGTCCTCCCCAATAATGTTGTGGGGCTCCAAACTGCACAACAGTGTGGGCTTGTCACAGGAAGTCACCTGACACAGTGGGTGTTCCATCCAAATTCTCAGCCTCCCTCTTCCTTTACCAGCCACTCAGTCATCTTTACCTGTATTTTAGTGACTAGATCTTACGTGCACACCCTCAATGTTGGTATCATCAATAATTACCAAAGGGGATCCACACCACTAGATGTTGTGGGAGTCCAAGCAGGGGTGGTAATCATTGGTGATAAACTGGTCCAGGATATACCAGAAAACATTTCATCATGTTTAGGAAATGCAATGGATACATATCAAGCTATCAGAAAAATTCCCTTAAAGAACCCTCTGAACACATTTGTGGATGAACAATGGCACCCCCTATTCCTCTCCTTTTGTGAAGGAAAGAGGCATGGACTCCCAACACAGTGACAGCTATACCCAGAAAAATCTCTTAATAGAACCTTAGACATTGCCTGTTTCTCCAACCTTTTATATCCTACTGGGGAATATGGAGGGGCTTCTTTGTTTGTTGTTTTCTTTAAGTCATTAAACTTATTTTGGGGTATCTGCAGATACGTTTTAGATTTTAAAACAATTTTCCTTGACAATCTCCATGTGATGTTTCTCACAACTTACTCTGACTGATAATTTTTAAATTTTGACATCTCTGTCAGTACTTCCCAACTAGCATCATGTTAAATATGAAATGCTTTAAACACACAAGAGAGTTTTGAGAATAACATAACATCTAGGTACCCATCAGCCCCAACTAGCGAATCATAGCATTTTTGCCATAGCTATGGTTTTCAATATTTATAGGGGGCATTTTTTTTGCTAGCCAGAGAGTCTATGCTGATTTAGGGACATCGTTGCAAACTTTCAACCTCATGTTGGAGCAAGACATTTTATTTATTTATTTACTGGGGGTTTTTTGGCTGTATCTTAATAAGCTTTAAGCTTTAAAAATGCACACCTTAGGGGTGCCTGGGTGGCTCAGTGGGTTAAACCTCTGTCTTCGGCTCAGGTCATGATCCCAGAGTCCTGGCATCGAGCCCCGCATGGGGCTCTCTGCTTAGTAGGGAGCCTGCTTCCTCCTCTCTCTCTGCCTGCCTCTCTGCCTACCTGTGATCTCTATAAAATAAATAAATATAATCTCAAAAAAATTTAAAAATGCATGCCTTAGCCTTAGAATGAGTTTATAGGTTCTATAAAGATCTTTCCACATTCCCTATCACCAACGCAATTACCAGTTCTGGGCTATGGCCCTATCTTTTCATTTACTCTTTGTTTCTGGCACTTGGGGATTTTCTTTTCTTTCTTACAAGTCCAGCAATACAATTCGCTACTGTTATACTTCATCTGGGATTTTTAACAGTTTATAGCATGAAAGGAGTTCTATGTTGATTGAGACTGTCTTACGTCATAATAAGTAACTTTCACTTTCAAAGTACTACTTAAAATGCACTTGTTGAGGATACCAGCCTCGTTCATAATGATAAATACAGTGACGGATTACGCCTATCATCCTCTCATTAGACTAAATGGAGACACCAAATACATTTGACCACACTACCCTATTTGAAAAACCCTCTGGCTTTGATCGAAAGACTTGCCTGATGTTCCTAATCTATTATTCCTTCTTTTGCCATCTCCATTTTATGCTTGATCTTCATGTTTGAGTGTTCCGCGGTCAGTACTCTGCCCTTCTCTATTCCCCGACTTTATTACAAGCTTATGTGATGAGCACTGAGTAACTGTTCCCAAACGTCCACTTCTCCTTTGCCACTAACAAGATTATTTATTGCTGATCACTGACGGGTGACAGGCGGTACTACCCTGAGGGTAGAGGATACGTTCCTATTCCACATGACTTACATTAACTAAGGAAATGTGAACAGGATAAGTGAATGCCAATGAAGAATAAACACTTAAAAAAATGACTGTGTGTTTCCACAGTTTCTTCCTCATTTTTTCATTGCATTGAAGCTAGGACTACTCCTTAGTAGCTATTCCCTCAGCCTAACTTGGAGAATGAAGATGTGGAGAATGGGGCTAAGCAAAGTCCAGCAGAGGTACAGCTGTCTCTCTTTCTATAAATATCAGATGCAGGAAGTAAACTATTTTGTTGTTGTAGGCCATTGAAACATGAGGGTTGTTAGTGACTGCAGCATAATACAATATAAACTGATTGTTACAAAAACCAACGTATCACCTAAAATTTATTTCTCCAGTCCTAAACTATGGACTGAGTCTCCTTCAAGTAACTTTTTTAAAAAAAAAGACTTTATTTATTTATTGGACAGAGAGAGAGAGAGAGAGAGATTGAAGACAAGTAGGCAGACTGGGAGGTGGAAGGAGAGGGGGAAGCAGGCCCTCCGCTCAGCAGGGAGCACAAAGCAGGGCTTGATCCCAGGACCCTGGGATCATGACCTGAAATGAAGGCAGCCACTTTAACCAACTGAGCCACCCAGGTGCCCCTCATTCAAGTAACTTCTTATTGATGTCTCTACGTAGTAAAAAATGTGATTGTCAGATATAGAATGATAAGCTATTAAGAAAGATTAAAAGATAGAAGTACTCCTTGATAAATGGCCTTGACTTGTTATTATCACAGGGGAGCTACTGTCAGTTAACTGTCATGAATATTAATTAGCACACATTTGAGGAACTAATTTCCTACATATGCAGGTGTGGCCAACATCCTTTGAAATATGTGCAATATGACAATCTCTCCATAGGGTTTCTTTTCAAAAGTCTAATACATTTACTAGTTATAATAAAGCAATTTTATAAACAAAAATTAGTCACTAAAAGGCATGTGTTCATGTTTTTGAGTACCAATGACCCATACTCATAGGGTTAGAGGGATATTTTAAAGCTGTTTTTATGTATGTTAACCTTTATGGTAGATGTCATTACAATTATTTAGGAAGATTAATACTAAGACATGAGTAAATTTCATGATATGTATGTATAGAAGATCAAAATAAGAGATCATATTTTTGGATGCAATGATTATCATCGGTAGGCATGGGATTTGATCTCAAAACCAACATGAGGGACGCCTGGGTGGCTCAGTTGGTTAAGCGGCTGCCTTCGGCTCAGGTCATGATCCCAGCGTCCTGGGATCGAGTCCCACATCGGGCTCCTTGCTCGGCAGGGAGCCTGCTCCTCCCTCTGCCTCTGCCTGCCTCTCCGTCTGCCTGTGCTTGCTCTCTCTCTCTCTCTCTAACTAATAAATAAATACAATCTTAAAAAAAAAAAACAACATGAAAGGAAGCTGTACTATATGTGTATGAAGCATGTGAATAAATTACACTCTAATTCCTTAATATTTATTTCTATTCACTCATAAAATAATTGAGTTTTTATCCTCGAGTAGTATACAAAAACATTTAGTGAACCAAAAATGAAATATTTTTCTTCAAACAAAAACATTGAAAATTCAGTCATTCCCATGGGATAGAATAAATGGGAATAATGAAGTGCTAACCAATGAGAAGGAATATTGTTTTTCATAGAGTATGTGTAGGTAAATTCATGATCAGTATACATTTAAAACACTGTGCACTAGAACTTGGAGCTTTAATTATTGAACTTACGAGATTATTTAGTATAATTTCACAACCCTGAGTGTAGAAATTACTAAAAATTTCCTTAAAATCTTTCATCTATAAGTGTGAATATAATTGTTTTAATCCAAAAATGACTTCAAAGTTTACAGGGATATATGTAAAATAAATCAATGAGAAACTATGGAAGAAGGAAAGCTGAAGGCAGAACAACACAAATTCCAAGGGTTCTGAATGTTATAATGAAGATAAATACAATAGCAGCAAAACCAAATAGAAAAACGTGATTAACAATATTTTAAAGTATTACAAAATACTCTAGTTATTTGTTAATCTTTTTAAAAAATATTTTATCTATTTATTTGACAGAGAGAGAGAGAGATCACAAGTAGACAGAGAGGCAGGCAGAGGGAGAGGGGGAAGCAGGCTCCCTACTGAGCAGAGAGCCCAATTCAGGGCTCCATCCCAGGACCCTGAGATGATGACGTGAGCCAAAGGCAGAGGCTTAACCCACTGAGCCACCCAGGTGCCCCAAAATACTCTAGTTATTTTAAACCAAATATATATCCAAAGACAACTAAAAAATTCTGAGTATTTTACTTCTTTTAAAAGAAGATTTAATTTATTTGAGAGAGAGAGCGAGCAAGACCAGGAGCGGCTGGGGGGTGGGATAGGGAGAGGGGTAGCAGGAGAGGGAGAAGCAGACTCCCCACTGAGCAGGGAACCCTGATCTGGGGCTCCATCCCAGGACTCCAGGATCACAACCTAAGCCATAAGCAGATGCTTAATTGACTAAGCCACCCCAGCAACCCTAATGTACCTTTTTTTTTAAAGACTATTTTTTAAAAAGATTTTTTTTTAAAATATTTTATTTGTTTATTTGACAGACAGAGATCACAAGAGGCAGAGAGGCAGGCAGAGAGAGAGGAAGGGAAGCAGGCTCCCCATTGAACAGAGAGCCCTATGTGGGGCTTGAAACCAGGATCCCAAAATCACGACCTGAGCTGAAGGCAGAGGCTTTAACCCACTGAGCCACCCAGGTGCCCCTAAAAAGATTTTTTATTTATTCATTTGACAGACAGAGATCACAAGTAGGCAGAGAGGCAGGCAGAGAGAGAGGAAGGGAAGCAGGCTCCCTGCTGAGCAGAGAGCCCGATGCGGGGCTTGATCCCAGGACCCTAAGATCATGACCTGAGCAGAAGGCAGAGGCTTTAGCCCACTGAGCCACCCAGGCGACCCCTAATGTATCTTTTTTATTGATACATGGGGGAAATTTGATAGGCTATTTTAATAATCATTACTCCTACTCTCTATCTATTTCTGTTCTCCTTCTGAGAACAGGGGAATCTGAAATTTCTTGACTCTATAACTTTGAATGGGACAATACAGCTAGTTTTCATCCATCAATTTTTAGTGTAAGAAATATGACCTACTTCTGGCTTATGGTATTTAATTATTGGTATAAAATCCTAAGGAGATCTCTTGCCCTTAGGCCCAGAGATGAACAACATCTGAGATGGTGGATGCCTTATCTGTCTTACTTTCTGAGTGACTAAGATGAACAAGGACCATCCCGTCATCCTCTAATGAACATGAAACCTAGAGGAGAAATGCACCTTTATTTCAAACCACTGAGATTTTGGACACTGTTTCATATGTAGTATAACCCAGCCTATGCTGACAGATACAGTCCTCATAAGAATATTCTAGGTAGGGGCACCTGGGTGGCTCTCTGGGTTAAAGCCTCTGCCTTCGGCCCAGGTCATGATCCCAGGGTGCTGGGATTGAGCCCCGCATCAGGCTCTCTGCTCAGCGGGGAGCCTGCTTCCTCCTCTCTCTCTCTCTGCCTGCCTCTCTGCCTACTTGTGATCTCTGTCTGTCAAAAAACAAAACAAAACAACCTTTCTAGGTAATGTGGTTATTTATCCTCAACAACAACCCAGAAGTATTTTAAAAGTATTTTAGAAAGGTCAGTGGTATGAATATAAAAAAAAACAATACAGTGATGACTTCTTAAAGGAACAAACATCTTATGATCACTGCACTCAATTACATTATGTTTTAATCCAAGAATTACCTTTCTAGAATTGCTATAAAATAGAAAATCATAACTCCAATATGTAGTTATTAATTAAGTAGTTAAGTAATTTTAATAATTTTTAATCCCATATATATGAAATGTTATCGTTTTACCATATAATCAATATAAAATATTAATAATGTAATACTTTACATTTTTTAACTAAGTCTACAAAATCCAATGGATTTTAAATGGGTCTAATGACATATACAACATCTCAATTCAGACTGGCTACATTTCAAATGTTCCATTACCACAGGTGGCTAGTGATTACAGTATTGAACAGTGCAACTTTATAGGTTATAGGATCTAGTGAAAAAAATGATATGCAAAGGCTTCAGGTGCTCATTTATAAATCCTATTTTATCATTTGTGCTTTTAATAGATTATGACTAATAAAGGTATTAAGGTTACATTCCTTTACAGGAACACAGAAAGAAGATAACTTTGTAGCTAAATTTAAACATATCTATATACTCAGGAAATTAGTAAAATGTACATGTAAAACCTTATACAAAAATTGAACAGCCTAACCTGAGACCTGCCTGTATATATGGCAATATGACCAAAGCATAAAGGTTGGCCTGGCAATAACTATTGGCGGTAAGAATCAACATTTCCCTTGAGACACCAAGTGAGTCTCTATTCACATAGAGATAAGTAGGAATTTAGGATACAAAAGTTCTCATGCATAAAGCATAATCACAGTAATGTCAGGCTAAAAATATTTAATGTATATGTAACCAGTCAATTTCTATGACTATAAAATATTCATCAATCATCTAATTCGAGTATTGTGAGAGCTAATGAATCTCCTACGAGAATCTCCTTGCAAATTCTATTTTTCGATAAAATGATCTGACCTACTACAGAAGTTGCTAAATATAAACAATATTTGAGAACTGTGTCAAAAATGATTGTTTTGAACGAGTTGGGTATGCCATTCTTTTTAATGATAATTATATAGCAAGCAAAGTGAAAACCCATGCCATTATTATTTAGGAAAATATCCATTTTGCTATTCACCTCAGTGGATAGGAAATACAACTAGCACATTCAGAATGGTTTTCAGTCAGTAACGTAAGCATGGAGAAGAAGAGAGGGATACAGAAAATATCACTGTTTTATTCAACTACAAATTATTACTAAGTCTGACAAGAGTATTTCTTGATCATTTTGACTTTTGGAGAAACTGAGGGCCAATATTGATTTGGTACATCTTTTATAGAAAGTAAAAGGCAAAGAAAAAAAAAGTAGGGGTGCCTGGGTGGCTCAGTGGGTTAAATCTCAGTCTATGGCTCAGGTCATGATCCCAGGGTCCTGGGATAGAGCCCTTATCTGGCTCTCTGCTCAGCAGGGAGCCTGCTTCCTCCTCCCCCTCTGCCTGCCCCTCTGCCTACTTGTGACCTCTCTCTCTCTCTGTCAAATAAATAAATAAAATCTTAAAAAAAAAAAGGAAAAAACAGTAAAATGTGACCATATTCAGTGTCTAATAGATTTCTCCATAGGGTGGTATAGAATAAGATAAAAGTGCATACTGAAGTAACTTTGCCTAAGCCAACTTGATCCTCATGTAGAATATTATCCAAGGAATCCAAACTGGATGCTGTCTTATAAAAATGGATTAGACTAAACTGAATACTCTCCCATATAAATAATGAAAATTAAGACATTAAAAAAGATTTGATTTTCATTACAACTGACAGATCCCAAAGGAGGAACTCTTTACAGAGTATTTATTTGTCTTAGACTTTTAAATGAATTTATGGGGGCGCCTGGGTGGCTCAGTGGGTTAAAGCCTCTGCCTTCGGCTCAGGTCATGATCCCAGGGTCCTGGGATCAAGCCCCGCATCAGGCTCACTGCTCAGCTGGGAGCCTGCTTCCCTTCCTCTCTCTGCCTACTTCTCTGCCTACCTGTGATCTCTGTCTGTCAAATAAATAAAATCTTTAAAAAAAATGAATTTGGGCGCCTGGGTGGCTCAGTGGGTTAAAGCCTCTGCCTTCAGCTCGGGTCATGATCTCAGGGTCCTGGGATCGAGGCCCGCATCGGGCTCTCTGCTCGGCGGGGAGCCTGCTTCGTCCTCTCTCTGCCTGCCTCTCTGCCTGCTTGTGATCTCTGTCTCTGTCAAATAAATAAAATCTTTAAAAAAAAAATGAATTTATGTTCTGGTTTTTTTATTGCTATATTACAAATTATTTCACAATTTAGTGACGCAAAACAAATATTTTATTTTGGTCATGAATCTGTAGGTCAGGAAATGTGGAAATACTCTCTGAGTGGTTCTTCCCTGGGAGCTCTCCCCTGTGAGCTGGGGGCTGCAGTCATCTGAAGTCTGTACTGTGCTGGCTATTAAAAATGACCTATTATATAATGTTGGTAGTTGGTGTTATTTTTCTCCTTGAAACTTAGTTAGGGTAGTGGGCTGGAGTACCTTAACAGTCCTCCCTTGCATGGTGATCTCAGGGTAGACATTTCTTTTATAAAATGACTGACTTTTTGTGTTGTTAACCTAACTAAAACTGACACACAATGCTGAATTAGTTCAGGTGTACAACACAGTGAGTCAACACCAAATTAGAAGTAATAAAAGAATTCAATAAAGTTATGGCATACAAAATTAATATACAGAAATCTGTTGCTTCTCTATGCACTAATAACAAAGTAGCAGAAAGAAAAATTAAGAATTCAATTTAAAAATGCACCAAAAAGAATGAAATACCTATGAATAAATTTAACCAAGGAGGTGAAAGGTCTGTACTGTGAAAACTCTTAAATACTGATGAAAGAAATTGAATGTGAAACAAATGGAATGGTATACAATGCTCATGGATGGGAAAAATTAATATTTCAAACTGCCTCTACTACCCAAAGCAATCTACAGATTCAATGCAATCCCTGTCCAAACACCAAGAGTATTTTCCAGAGAGGGAGAACAAATAACCCAAAAATGTGTATGTAATCATAAAAGAAACCAAATAGTCAAAGTAATCCAGAGAAAGAAGAAGATGAAGATATTATAATCCCATATTTCAAATTAAACTACAAAGCTAATGTAATCAAAACAGTATGATACTAGCACAAAAACAGTCAAAAAAATCAGCGGGACAGAATAGAGTGAGCAGAAATACATCTATGCTTATAATCAATTAATTATCAATTATATCAATTAATATCCATTAATCTAGAGCAAAACAAGGGTAAGAATATCCAATAGGGAGTGGACAGTCTTTTCCATAAATGCTAAATGGATTAAAGATCTAAATGTGAGACCTAAAAGCATAAAACTTGTTAAAGAAACCAAAGGCAGTCATCTGATTGACATCAGCCTTAGCAATATTTTTCTAAATATGAAACAAAAGCAAAAATAAACAATTGAGACTATATCCAACTTAAAAGCTTTTGCACAGTGAAAGAAACCATTAACTCAATGTTAATTAAATTAATGTTAATTCATTAATGTTAACTCGATTAACATTAATTAATAACCATTAATGCAATGTTAATTTCAAGTATATATATGTATATATAGAGAGAGAACTTATATGATGCAGCATCAAAAAAACAAATAACCTCATTAAAAATGGGCAGACTATGTGAATAAACAATTTTCTAAACACATACAGATGGCTGACAGATGCATGAGAAGATGTTCAACATCACTAATCATCAGGGAAATGCAAATAAAAGCCACAATGAGACACCACCTTACATCTCTCAGAATGGATAAATCAAAAAGAAATAACAAACGCTGATGAAGATATGGAGAAAAGGAAACTTTGCACACTTTTGGCAGGAACGTAAATAGGTACAGGTACTATGGAAAGCAGCATGAAGATTCCTCAAAAAATTAAAATAGAAATGACACATGATCCAGTCATTCTGCTCCTGGGTATTTACACAAAGAAAAGGAAATCACTAATTCAAACAGATAACTACAGCTGCTTGTTTACTGAAGCATTATTTATAATATCTAAGGTATGGAAGCAACGTGAGTGTACATAAGTAGATGACTGCATAAAGATGTGTACAAACACACACACACACACTTTTACTCACCCATAAGTAAGAAGATAGTATAACACTAAATTTAAAAAGTCAGAGAAAGACAAATACCATATGAAATCACTTATATGTGAAATTTTAAAAAAACATATTAAACGTATGACTTCTTAATGATCTATTAGTGGAAGCATATAGCCTCAAGTCCCTGGCTCTATCAGTAAAAGCAGTTACATGTCTGCTCACATGCAAGCTGACCCACCTCTCCATGGGAAGCATATTTATAGATTGCCACAATTTAATATATAAAGCAGTATTGAAATGATCCAGTCCTAGAGAGATTAAATGAACAAATGGCATTTGCTAATACGCGGACAACACTCTGGTAGGTAGACATTGCAAATAAAACAAAACTCTAAATAAGGTTTGTTTAATTGAGTTCAAAGACCTTTTCACAGTTAATAATATGATTTATGTTTTTCTTTACTAGATATTGTACAGTATGGGAGACTTTATGAAATGAGAATTAAAAGTCTAATTAACAAATGAACACATACATTCTTTTCTCATTATTTAAAAAATATAAAGTTAAAATAACCCCAAATTCCATGGAATATTTTAAAAGTAACTGATATGAAGAAAAAAACATGCCCTGCTCTACTTCTTCAAATAGATGATCAATATTATAATCAATTTTGTATCAATAAAATTTATTTTCTGTATTTAAATTCTCATGTATATGTGTACATATGCATATATTTTAGAATATGAAAGAGGAAAACCAGATTATGCTATACATATATTTACCTTCAACTGTCTTTTTTCTCATTAAGACATTTTGAACACCTTCCAGATAAGAACTTACAGATGTACCTTATAATCCCTTAAATGGTTAAGAGTATTCCACTGTGTGAATTTCTCTTATTTTACTTTATCAAGTCATCTGCATAGATAATCAACTTATTTCCTTATTTTTCCTAAAAAAAAATAAGTGAACAGAAACATAATAGTATGCATGTGAGTTATTTCTAAAAGATAGACTTTTTAAAATAAAATAAATGACTTTAAGTTGTGTTCCTTTTATTTTATTTTTGTAGATTCTGCTAACTCACCTTTTTCCTTCCCAGCATTATGCCTCAACTGATATTCTCACCAATGGTGCATGTATGTGTCTAATCAACACAACAGTGGTGATGGTGTATGTTAAAATTTTTTAACAAGTAATTACGGGTGAGATGTATTAGACTTTCATTTAACTAGTAGGTTTTGCTTTAAAATAACTTCCTTTAAAAATATTAAAGTTGCATTCAAGTCATTCAACTGTATGAAGAAGTTTACCTCTTAAATGTAAGTGAAACGAATGTAGCAAGTATTCTACTCCATCCAAGTGAATATCCAGGAAACATTTGCTGAAACATGATTCCAAAGCCATTTGAAGTTCAATAGAGGGTATATTGATATGACCTAGTTACTTAATCAAAGATTCATAACACATTCTTGATAGTTTAAAAGTCAAATAATTTTCATATATTTAAGGAATTATAATTTCAATGATTATAGCTTCAAATTTCATATTTTCTCAAATATAGTGCTGGTCTAATAAAAGATGAACTATCTTGACTTTAGATTATGGGTCACTGAAGCATTATTTTTGTAACTGTAAGCTTAGGTGAACCCAGACAATAAAACCTAGATCCTAGGGTTGTTGAGGGGGAGGGAAAGTGAATCTAGCTAAACATGAGCTATATTGATTGTTGATATAGAAAGGATAAGGTGTTTTTTTTTTTTTTTAAATAAACATTCCCTAAAAATGTGAAATAAAACTTTAGGGAAATTCAGTAAAGCTAGGCTTTGCAATATTTTGGTCTGCTTTGTTGACTGACTGTTGTGATCCAGAAAAAAGAAAAATAACAATTATTGTGATTTTCTGCATTTTCTGAGGGCTTTGAAACAATTTAACCAGTGCTGTAGCTGCTAATGTCAGTTTTACCACCTCTTTAAAGGAGTTATATTCCAATTATTTTGCAGCCACAGACAGTGGTTTGTTCTCAAACTGTTATAATTAAGAATCAATATTTTCCTCTATTTATGCAGATATGATGATCTAAGGGGAAAATATTTAGTAAAATACTATATTGAAGGAAAAGATACTTAGAAGGTCCTCTCACTGTCAATACTCATATGCTAATGGCTTCTGAAAAATAATACTTTGAAAACAAATATAATACATTGCAACATTGCAACTAAGTACTTTTTAAACTTTTAGTTGCTTCTCCTATCAACTCTAACCAAGCACTATATTACAGAAATATATATCATTCACAACCTTAAGCTCCTTTAATAAAAAGGTGTGAAATTTTGATTTTTTAATCAACCTACCATTGCAGCTGAGATCTGTTGTACAGAAAAATATCACTAGAACATTAGTGCTCTACTATCTATGATATAAAATATCACTAGAACATAAATACTCTACTATATATGACACAGTAATCATCCTATATATCTTCAGTTTTTTATCAACTTAATCAATAATTCTCTAGGAGCCAATTTGGAAAATGCTCAGTGACTTCATGAGATGGTTCTATAGCTTAGGTTTTGAACAAGAGGTGCTCTTGGTGGCATGAGGCACCATTTGAGAAGTCCCACTGGACAGCAGGACGGAGGGGCATTGTTAGCTCTCTGGGATAGTCCAGTCCCAGCCGAGCGCCACCGGGAATAAACACTGTGGAACCTATGAACCGTCCTGCTGAGTCTGGTCAATCAGATGCAGCACTGCCTGCAACATGCCAGGTAGTATATTAGCTACTGGGATGACAATACTGAAGAAAACTAACGAAAGGTTCTTCTAACTGCATGGAGTATAACAATTGTTAGGAGCAATTCAAGAAATGCAAATGAAAAAGAGATTTTAAAAATCTATTATGTTAATAATAGATAATAGATCTAATATGATCTAATAATAGATCTAATATGTTAATAATAGAGCAAAAACCCCAGCAATCTGGAGACCTTACAAAAACAGTCTGCAACGAAAATGAAGCCTCTTGTTTTCCAAGAACATGCATTCACAGTGAAGACATTTTGTGAGAATCCTGAGGCTTTCCATACAATTTCTGCTTTGAAAAAAGCAGTTTATGCAGACAACTCGACTCCCTCTCTGGGGTCAAAAGATACTGTCTTCTGGAGTTATGGGATTTCATAAAATAAAATATTGTGATTAGCACTCTAACCTTTGCCACTGAGGGAGGAACTCAAGACTGGTTTCTATTCTACCCAGCCAGACCTACAAAATAACCCAGGACGTCCATTCACCTCTAGATACTCAAATATTCCCCAATGGACTCAGTAACAATTTAAAAAACTCGTGTCTGAAAAACCTGAAAGTGAAGACATATAATCCACTACAACACGAAAATATAGAGAGAACATGTTGACTTCCCCACTTAAAGGAGGATCTATTTGGGAAACTCAAGGTTATGACTTTTATTGCATCAATTGATGTGGTATACACCTTGCCATATGATCTGCAGATACCCTTCCCAGCCATGGAGAAGAAAAGAAAAGCAAGACTTTCAGTGTGCCTGTGGGGAGAGGAGACTGGAGATTTCAATAAGATACCATGTAGTTGTCGACCTTAGAACTGATGCTGCTAGTACTTAGAGAATCTCAACTTTCTCCAAGTGGCTGGGTTGAGATTCTGCTAGTTAAGTATTACATGTTTTCAACATAAATAACAAATCTAAGGAGATACTTTTAGCAAAAATGCACTGCATTTACTTAATCTTCATACTGCACAGGGAATACTGATGGCACGGTAACTGAACGTTTTAAAATGCTTCCAACTGAATTAACAGACTTTTAGCTTTACTTTTGAATATATTTAAATTTGAAATAAACCCATGACAACAGTAAAATAATTACTTTTGGTTGTGACTACCTATCACAAAATGAATTAAAAAAATAATGAGTCAGTGTGAGTACATGATGGATTATTAGCAGCCGTTTGAAAGGCCCAATAGATGGTTGAAATTCAGATATTATTTCATGACATATTAAGAGAGAGAAACATTGCCAGGACTATGTAACATCTTCATGTGAATTCATACAGACAAGGACAGGACAGGAAGACTGAAATGCAGAAGACAAGATGATATTGGGGAATATCCCCTTTGCTTTTTCCCCACTGTACGATAACCTACAATCAGAACAAGATTCATATAATTAAAAAAATAGAGTGTATGTATTTGGCTATTCCTGTGGCAGTGAAATTAAAAAATAAATTAATATAAGTTGTCAAGTATTTTCCTGAAATGTGATGAGAGTAGAAAATTAGCATGAGTGTCTTGAGTCTTCTCTTACTTAGTAAGATGGATTTAGTATCCTAAAGACGGGTAAACAAGGGTGTATTAAAAAACCGTATCGAACCCATGATTGGAACTACTTCTATCTTTACAATCTTTATGACCTTAAGCTTTTTCACACTCAGCTAAGATCCATAAAATGAGAGGATATTAATGTTTGAGCTGCTAAATATGCACATTTGTGGTGACGGCCCCAAGACGTAACAATGCACTTGTCACCTGCACAATTTCATAAAGACACATGCTGTCTTGTGATCTGAATAAAATCACATGTTTAGGGAACCCCTGTCAGGTTCCTTATGCCATAACTGCCCATGACCTACATGTGTGCACGCTCAACTTGTTTTGGCTTCTTGGAAGTTAGGAAAAAGCTACATTTTAGACTGTGGGCAATTCGGGACCCTAAGTATAATTCAACACTTCTCTCTCCCTCACATATACAGAGGACTAATGGAGTGACTGGAAATAGCTACCCAGCCAATGAGTTTGAAACCTCTGCTACTCATCTGAGCACATTCAGCTCCCCTTTCCTCTCTCACTCCGCTTCTTTCCATGATCCTTCCACCCACACCTGTAACATCCACTGAAATTCTTCCCTTAACTGCCACCATCATGGAGAGAGAGCACACAACACGGAGCCTACCACTGGACTCATGAGACCAACATATTTTCTCCTTGTCTTTCAGCTTATGAGATATTTAAGATGCATGTCAAGATGATTTAATATGCCCTTACTGTGAGAACGGATCCCTGTCTTCTAATTAATATAACCATTTTGCCTCATACGTATAGTTTGAAAATTTTTTTCGTGAGAACTCTTGACTTCCAATCTCTTTGCAGATTTCAATTATACAGTGCAGTGTTATCAACTACCGATATTTTTGTTAACATTTGCTGAGAAGTTCCTTTTAAAAATATGCTCAGGAAAACCAGCCATGTTCTTGTTCTGGTCCCTGCACATTCCCCCCCACCCCTCTCTGGAATGGCTTTGTACGTATTACTTTAGGTTAACTAGAACTACATTCTACAGATTCCCTTTGCTGTATATTTCCAGCTTGGTATTGGACTCAGTGAAGATGTGTGCATTATGTAGAAGGCAGAAGTGAAGGCACACACTTCAGTATGCTCTAAAGGATAAGGAAAGGCGGGGCCTCTTGCTGCTTATACAGGTTGTCACGGAGGTAATGGATTACCATGGTGGGATGGAGGTGGCAGCCAGACATGCAACTTTGTAAATTGCTGTGTCCTTCACTACATCCTAAGCCAGGTTTTAGAACAGTTCCAGGGTAGGGTGAAGGGCCCCAGCTGATCCAACAGCCACCCACGTGACCAAGATGGAGCTGATAAAACACAATCATATATTCCAGTTTGTCTTCAGCTTCTCCAGTTTGTCCACACAGGTTTCACTGTGCCCAGTCTGTCCTTGCAAACTCGTTTGCCTTGTTCTCTCCCACTTGTTGAGTTCAGGCACCAGAAACAGAAGCAGGAGCCTTAGATAGACTTTTCCAACCAACTTCCACACTGATGTAATATATGCTAAATTAGATGCCGTATTCTGGATCACTGCCAGTTGATAAATGTTTGTTGTTTTAAACCATTACGTTTGGGGGATTTGCTATGTCACAATAGATAATAAATTATCAAATATTACTATCAAGACCAAAGTCTAATTAAAAAATCCAAATAAATCTCAAATCCCAGAAATCTTGTCACAACTTTTAAACATATTACTTGTTTACCAAAAAAACTCTCAGAATCATCACAAGATGAAATAAAAATAGACTTGTGCCCTAGATGATCATTAAGAAAATTCTTAAAACACTCCCCACACATACAACACCATGAGATGTTTTCTTAGTAAATAAATCACAGTTTTTTGAAACCAATTACTAAGATAAAGTTCATTTAAAAATAATCATTTCAATTGCTTAGTAGTAGGGAAAACAAAACAAAATGAAAAGATTAAAAAAAAAAAAGCACCAAAAAAATCTTCCAAAACCTTAGGATCAAAATGCTTAAGACAAATAAGCAGGATTTTAGACCTCTTATTTGGGTTTCATTATACTCCACTTAAAATTGAATAAAATACCATAGTTACTTAGTACTCTGATGCCCACTGCCTAAATATTCCCCTTCAGGCTGTTACATTCTATATTAGAACTCAATACCCAGTGCAATTTCTGCTAATATTTCAATTGCCTGGCTTTTATGTAATGCCACAGATAACAACCCTCATAAAAAACCAGGAAGCAAAAAAAAATCAAATTAACTTCTTATATCAGTGAATAAATTTAACTAATCTGAGAATACATCACCTCAGATTCATTATCATTCAGTTAATTGACTCCTCTAATCAATTTTTTGCAACTTTTCAGAATGGTTTAAGTGGGGGGAGATGACTTCAGATCTTTCAAAGAAAATAAAGGCACTCCACAATGTTGCAGGAGGTGACTACTTTCGTTGGTCACCTACGCTGCGTGGAAGCTGACCCCAAGTCTCCTACTTTCCTTGTCTACCACCTGTCTCTGTTGAATGTGCCTATGGAGTTAGTATACTTAAAGACCATGTCAAAAACAAGTATCAACAAAGTCCTCCAAAATAATTCAGTCACAGTAACTTAATCTTTATAGGCATTTAAATATATCTTTATTATTTCACATAATAAAAACAGTAATACTTTTTATAAAGGAGATGAAAATGGGAAGGTTTAATAATGTGTGTCTTTCCCGCCCTCTCTCTTTCCTGAGGAATACACACTTGCAGTCTGGTAACTGTCCTTCACTTACTCCTAACTATTTGCACCAACAAGTGAATACATACACAGGCATAAGCAACCCAGCCACAGGTACAGGTGTCAACCAGGCGTGTGTGTGCATGTATAGTGTCAGATAACTTTATGTCCCCATGTATAAACGTGGAGTTTCTGACTTTTCAGTCAGAAGATAGGGATGATTTTATTTTTGTTAAGAGCCATAGGCATTTTTGGAAATGTAAGACACTACCTGCTCTCTTGTGCTATGTGTAGAATTTGCTAAAAATGAAACAAGCAATTCCTGATTGCTACATGCCGTGTCCATATATCAGCCACTGCTTCTGCTCCTGGTTTCCATAGAGTGGTTTTATAGCAAAACTTGAGAAAATTGGTTTTGACATTGGTATTTTATAATGCACAGGAACTCAGTGATGATAGTTTATGGCAGATGCCAACAACCAGTGGAATGGGAACTACCAGAAATCTCCGAAGCCTCGCTCAGAAGCTTGCCACGTTGCCTCCCAATGTTACCAATTTCTTCCATCTTTGGTATTTAGGAGCCTTATTCCATTCACAGATCATCGATCTCTCTTAATAAATTAGTTCCCTATTACTGCATCCAAAATTACCCCAACACTTAGGGTCTTCAAATAACACTTGGGATCTCACGATTTCTGTGGAACAGGAATCCAGGCACAGCTTAGCTAGATGACTTGGCTCAGGGGCTGTCACAGGCTGCAAAGTGTCAACTAGGGCTGTCATCATCTCCTGGCTGGAATAGGGAAAGATCTATTTCCAAGCTCACTCGCACTGCTGTTGTGAGCAAGCATTTCCCCTCTGGCTGCTGACCAGTGACCTCCCTGAGTTCTTTAATAGGGGGACCCCTCCCTAAGGCATCTCTGAGCACAGCAGTGGACTACACCAGAGCAAGAAAGAGCAAGAGAACCTGCAGGCGAGACAGAAGCCAGCATCCTTTATAACCTAATCCTGGAAGTAACATCTCATCTCCTGAGCTGTATTTTATTGTTTAATTTTATTGTTAGAAGTCATGAGGTACAGGCTACGCAAGATAAACGGATTACAGAGAAAGCGGGGGCCACTTTAGAGGTTGTCCACCACACCATTATCTCCCTATCTCAAAGAAGCCTGACTTCCCAGGGAAATGTTTAGAGGCCATTTGTGCTAATAGTTAAACAAAAGCAGCTTTTAGTTTAAAAAAAAAAACAACAACCGAAAAACCAAAAACCTTTTCCTCTTCTTTTTTATCCATCTAATCTGTTCTAAACCTAGACTCTTATGTGCAATCAGAAGCTGAAAATTACTGGGAATATGTGAAATTCAAATCACTTCACTTATTAATTTGGTTTTAAAAAAACGTTTTATCATTTCATTTTTCAAATTAAAAGTCACTGAGTTGATCAAAAGTCTTTTTAGTATTTTTTTAGTGTTTTTATCAGGTATAGTTATAAAACCTTTTGCATTCCTGATATAGCTCTTGTACCCTTCTGCTCTCTCTCTCTCCCTCTCTGTCCCACTCCTTCCCCCTCCCCTGACCATCCCCCTATCAATTTCACCATTAGTTTTTAAGTTTCCCAACTTTTTGCTAAGAACCAACTTCTGGCCTTGTTGATCCTCTATTTTTTGTGTGCATTCCTACCGTTAATTAGCCTTCTTATTTCTCTTTGCACTTGTCTTTGGGCTTATTTTCATTTCTTTAACTTCTTAAAATAGATATTTTGCTCACTAATTTTCAGATCTAAAAATTATTCATCACAACTCTTACAATCATATCGCAGCTCAATAAATAGAATGTTACTGAGTATATCAGAATTTCCTTTCTACCTTTTCCCAGTTGGTAAGCCTTCCATGCTCTCCAAAGGTAAATTTTACTAGGCCAAGTCAGAGTAGCATTTAGTCTAGGGTTAACTTTCCCCACAGTTGAGACAAAGTCCCTCTGAGTAATCCCCCTTCATCCTGTGAATTACGTTTCCCCAGCCTGGCTGATGGGAAGCAGCACTATTCCAGAAACTGTAAGAGATCTGAGCACTGTTCCCTGCAGTCCGCTCTATTGGTTTTTCCCATGGCCTATAGTAGTTTTCTCACATGCAGGTAGCCATCAGTACTCTGGAGGACCAACTGAGGGGAACCCCCTTGACGATTCTTTGTGCAGCTACTTTGTCTCCATCAGTCTGTCCTGCAAACCCCAGGCACCTTGTTCTCTCTGGATTTGGAGTCCCACCTCCAAAATACAAGAAGTCTAGCAAGTTCTACCTGGATTCCCCTCCCTGTACCATGGTTTGGACAGTCTCTCAAGGCAATAACCTGGGATAATCACAGAGCTCACCTTGCTTGCCTCCCACTTCTCAGGAATCAATGTAATTTACTGCCTGGTATCCTATGTCTTCAAAACCATTTTTTAAAATTGATTCTGAAGTGTTTCTGGTAAAAGAATAAATTCTGTCTCTGACTTCATCTTAAAAGTAGAAGTCCCAGAGGACCTAATAAACATTTTAAAGAATGTTAAACTAATTTTTCCCTGTTTCCATATTAGAATGAATCTTTAGATTTGTGTTATTTCCAGTAACTCTACACCAATGTTTCACTCAAAGACAATTGCCATTTTAACAGCTGAGGTCTATCTCTAGCATCTTACACCTCAAGGCCAGTTAATCTTTTGAGAGGATGCTATCTTTCAAGAAATGATTAATGCTATGGACCTTCCTCTTGGAAATAAAATGTACTAAAATATGAACTTCTGTGTTAAATATCAAAGACCTCAAGGATCTATAGAAGTTTCATCACAAATCCTAATGTGAGATCTTCTGGGCCATTTAGCAATTGTGAAGGATAATACCATTCCTTTGATCTCTAATCTATCATCTGCCATTTTTATGTAAAAATGCTACTCTTCCTTATGCAATGGAGGTAAGCCTCATTCTTATATGAATAGATAGTTAAAGATAATAAGGACTTGAAGAAAACTTTCAACATGAAAGAGAGGAAAGTAAACTCAAAATAAATAAAAATGAAGTAGGAAACAAGATAATGCAGGAAAAGAAAGAAACTTCAAATAAACATACTTAATATCTTCAGACAAATCAGAGCAAATGTTGATGAACTAATATTCACTGGAGGTACTGTGTACATGGAACCAGAAAAGAATGCATAAGAAGGATATGAGGGAAAAAGATGTCTTAGAAATAAAAAATAACAGCACCAACATAGAAATGCAATAAAATAAGGTCAATAAAACTCCCCCAAAGTAGAAAGAAGGCAAGGAGGTAGAAAGTAGGAGAGAACTGGTAACATGATCAAAGGATCAAATCAGAAAGTTTATACCTGGCTTGTAAAAGTTCTTAAAAAAAAAAAAAAAAGTGCAAACATTGAGCACCATTGAGAGAAACAAATGCCATGTTAGCCAGAAAGTAGAGGCAGAACTGTCACATTAATGGACCCACTGAGCCCAAATACTACAAGATATTACTACACAAAGGAGAAAGGAAAACACAAAAGCATTCAAGAAGAAAACCAAAACTAAGCCAAGAGCAACATAGAGCAGGTTAACTACAAAACATTGGAGGTTATGGCACAGAAATTCCCAGTACTAATGTCTGGAAACTAAAAGACAACGTGGGCATGCCTTCAGGATTCTGAAAAAAAATGATATTCAAGCTAAAATGTTATAATGACATTAAAATGGCAACAAATGTCAAGGTAAAATAGATCTTCACACTTACAGAAATAATTCACCCTCAAAACAATTTTCCTTCCATGGAAACTCTCAGGAACCTAGTGGGGGATGTAATTTACCAAAAGAAGGTAACACACCAAGAGAAAACAAGACATGACTTCTGGGAGCCAGGAAGCAAGTCATCTAAGATGAAAAGCAGAGAATTTCTATAATAAAGGCAAAGGAAAATCTCAGGTCGACTCTTATACAGTATGCTAGTTGTGAATGAATTTTATAGAGGTCACCAGTGAAGACATCTCCATAAAGAAAAAAGAAATGTTGCATGAATGATATCACTAAAATATATTTTACAGAGCATATAGAGCATGTGGAAAGAATTACCAGTAGGTACGTTAGAAAAAGCAAATAAAAGATGAAAATACCTTTCTGTAGGATAATCAGAAGTTTTACAAGCAAGGATCTGTTATCATTATGTATATTATTTCTCTTAGTAATGGAAAATTTTTGTAATGTCAAAATAACATGAATATTGAGTTACCCCGAAATTGTGATATAATGAGATTGAAAAGAGGAAAGGAGAGAAAATTGGAGGAAGGTAAGATAAGGTGAAACATTAAATTCACAATGGCAGGGGCACCTGGATGGCTTAGTCAGTTAAGCATCTGCCTTTAGCTCAGGTCAAGATCCTGGGACTCTGGGATCAAGGCCAGCATCAGGTTCCCTGCTCAGCACAGAGCCTGCTTCTCCCTCTGCCTCTTTCCTCCACTCATGCATGCTATCTCTCTCTCTCTCTCTCTCTCTCTCTCTCTCATGAATGAATGAATAAATAAATAAACAAAATCTTTTAAAAAAATTAAATTCTCAACGGCCATAACAGGAAAGTGATACACAAGTTACAAGATGGATAAATCACGAAATGTATATTTAGAAATATGGAGGTAAATAAGAGAATGTTATGAATTGTAAGGGACTGCCTCTAGAGGCACAAGGTATAAAGACATTAAAAAGGTGGAACAAGCAGTTACACTTTTGGTTTTTGTACACCTTTCAGATAACTTGCTTTTGTTAAACTATGTAAATGTAATACATCTATAAAATCATATGACACACACACAAAAACCAAGATGGAAGAGATGTTGCTACTTCAGCCCCATGTCCCCTTGTCCCCGATGAATCACCTGGCATCTCCAGTAGATGATGCCCACACTCTCTGACAGCTCCCTCTCTCAAGAGCCTGAGTGGCAGATCTTTTCTAAGAGTTTTCTAGGCAACAGGGGATAATGTTCATCACAAACAAAAACAATGGGTAACTGTGGAATCCCTGATACACCTGGTCCCATATCTCAAACTATGGGTATGATTAATGGTGGTAAGATGTTCCTGCTTCTTATTCATCTAGACAGACGACTCTGAGGCATGTTTACTGTGTTATCTCAGATGGTCCTCAGCACCTTGAGCCCCAGTGGAACAGAGCAAACACCTAACCGTTAACATACTCTGCTGGCTTTTCTTACTTTCCTTTCTTATCCTTCCTGGGATCACCTCTCAAATAAGTTACATGCCCCAAAGCCCTTTCCTTGCTGTCTAATTTTTGGGGAGCCCAAACTGAGACAGATGACTACGAGATGTTCATTAATGCTGCTGATTTATACGCTTCCCTTTTATCCCCTTCTTCTTATTATTTATTGTAAGCTTGCTCTTGAGTTGGAGTGACTAAACAACTCAGATGACGTACTAAGGTCAGTAGAACCCTAAGGATCATAAAGAAACTTTATGACACGCGATCAAGAATTCCAAAGCAGAATTCAAAGCTGAGCATAGCAAGTCAGTCACAGCATCGTGCAGTGGGGGAGAGACGGAACTGTAAATCTCCAGAGCCAGCTTCTGCCTACTCAAGGCTGCTGCTACCACCACTCCCGTGTGGAGACACCGAGTGAAGCCAACCTCACCATGGACGATGACCAGGAGGCAAACCCTTCCAATGAGGATGTAGACGGGAAGAAGCCAGAAGAATACATTAAACTCAAAGTCATCGGACAGGATAGCAGTGAGGTACATTTCAGAGTGAAAATGACAACACATCTGAAGAAACTCAAAGAATGCTACTGTCAAAGACAAGGAGTTCCAATGCACTCACTTCGATTTCTGTTTGATGGTCAGAGAATTGCTGACAACCACACCGCCAAAGAGCTAGGAATGGAGGAAGATGATGTGATTGAAGTTTATCAGGAGCAAACCGGGGGTCATTCAATGATTTAGGTATTCCTTTCACCTTTTTTTCCTTTACCCTCTATCCTTTTTTATTTTTAAAAATAGTTCTTTTGTAACGTGGTGTTCAAAATAGAATTGAAAACCGGCACCACATCTTTCTAAACAATCTGATAATTTGAATTCTATTGACCATTTTTCACTATCACTTCTTTTCATTGTGCTGATTTGGGGAGATCAAACCTCAGCCTCCTTCATATATTGCCCTCTCATTTTAAAAAATTACATGTGTACATGGAGACACCAGGACTGTGCACTTTAAGGCTTTTGATAAATAAGATCAACAAATACAAGTGTTAAAAATGACTCAATGGGCCCTACAGTTCTAACATGTTACTGCTACATTCATGGACTATGACTTTCAGTGGGAGATGGAAGTTTTTCAGAGAACTGAACTGTGGAAAATGATCTTTCCTTAACTTGAAGCTACTTTTAGAATTTGAGTGTCTGGACCAAAATAAGAGTACTATCAGGCTGGAGCTGAGATAACAGCAATGGTGAGAGTAATGATTAACCCCAAAGATGGCTTCACTAAGGAGAAAGCAGTTTAAGATAAAAGTCTCATCAGAAGATCCCAGGAAAGTCCAAATTTCCATTAGCAGTTAATAAACTTATTCATGCAGAAGTGTATTCAATACAACACTGCTCTTTTTGGTCTTATTTGTACTTTTTGGCCTGGGTATGGGCTTTTTTTAAGGTTTTATTTATTTGGGAGAGAGTGCACATACGAGTAAGAGGAAGGGAAAAAAGGAGGGAGCAGAGGGAGAGGGGCAGAGAGAGGGATTGAGTGGGGCAGAGGGAGGAGGGCAGAGGCAGGGGAGCAGGGGGAAGAGGGCAGAGGGAGAGGGGTAGAGGGAGGAGGGAGGGGGCTGAGGGAGGAGGGCAGAGGGAGAGTGGCAGAGGGAGAGGAAGAAACAGACTCCCTGCTGAACAGGGAGCCCAATGATGACGACAATAATGACGACAACTATGACATCGATGACGATGACAACGACAACATGGGGCTCCATCCCAGGACTCTGAGCTCATGACCTGACCCAAAGGCAGATGTTTAACTGGCTGAGCCACCCAGGAATCCCTGGGTTATGGGTTTTAAATGAACATTGTCTGTACCAGCTTCATTAAAATAAAATATTTTTAAAGTAAAAACAAAAAATAACAAAGTTGAGCCTAACATATATGGTGAATACTTTGATGTGCACTCTATCTGAACTTCCATGGGTCTCCTCTAACAGTTGAGGGATGTGTAATGTTATATATAGACTACAACAATCTTAAGCATACAGAAAATAATACCTATCATATATCACTCTATTAGATGATACATCTGTTGTGGTTTTAAAGTATATCCACATATCATTTCAACTTCTCTAATTAAGTGGTGGGGTCTGTGTCTTTTCTCCTTGAATCTAGACTGACTTCTGGGTTGGGCTTATAGCTATTTGGAAAGAATGATGCCAAGTAAATTCTGAGACTCTGTTACCAGGTACCCTTGGAACGCCTGATCTCGGCATACCTTCCTCTAAGATGTTATACCTCAAAAAGATACCCACCGTGGTATTAAAACCAAAAATACCAAGAAAGTCTGTATACAGGTGTTTCAGCCAACATTCCCAACTGAATTTCCAGACTTTTAATAGTACCAGACTATGTGCCATACATGTATGTGAAAGAACTTCCAGACTTTCATAGCTCTCAGCCATTAAGTCATCCCTGGTCTTTGAGTCTGCCAGCTGAGGGCCCAGACATCATGGATCACAGTCAAACCATCTGTGCTATGCCATATCTAAGTATCTAATCCACAGAATCTGTGCACATAATAAAATGGTTGCTTTACTCTAAAAAGTTTTAGAATGACTTGTTACATGGCAATAGTAACTAGGACACATTAACTTATTTTAATTAATTATTAAAAATGCATATTGAGGTATAGGTCATTTAAGCAAAATCTTAAACATTATCATTCCTGTTCCTGTACACATTGCTGAGGAATTCTGCTTTTATCCACATTCACTGCCACTTTAGGGTCAAGAAAAGCATGTCATCTCCTTCAAACGAGAACAGAAAAACCCAGAATTAGAAAGGAAAGGGCACAGAATACATTGTTATTAAAAATGGCTGAGAAAGAGTTCATAATTAGTAATAAGAAAACCTGCAGCATATATAACAGAAGAAATAAATGCAGATCTTCCATTTGTGCAGAGTACTGGGTATTTACTGGAGCAACTTGCTGTTATGAAAGACTCTTTTTTTTAATCACCATGGCATCCAACGTAATGTTCCAAAGGGATTAATTTGGTAGGAAATTAAATGCTTCGCCTAGATACAAGATCTTTTAAAATTATATATGTGCCAAATTGTGCTAAAATAATTGGGTAGCTGAGGACATCTGCTGCAATAAATTCAAATAGTGAAGATTCAATTTAAATTAATACAAGACGCCAGATCAAAAAGAGCTTTTATATTTCTCCTGCTTTGCATGGAGAAGAGCCTGGAAATAGTTCATTTTAACTATTAAAAAAAATACTTGGAAAAAAAAAACCTGCAGTAGTCTAATGACAAAGTAATATCATGAAATGCTATTTTATGAAGTAGGGCCATAATTCATATTAAATCACATACAAGGGCTTCGTGGTCACTTCTTGGATTGGATAATACCATCTGAGAGTAGGCAAGGACTACATTTTAGAACCTGATGTTACTTTACTCAGTTATGTGGAAATAAACTGTTTGGATTACTTTTTGTCTGCTTGTTTTAAAGCCCAAGAAATACAGCAGAGAGATGCCAATACCTCACTGTCTATACCAGGATAAATATACTTATGCAAGCCAGTCATTAGTGCCTACTACTGCATAAAGGATAGTCCATTGTACAGAATGTTCTTGATTAAATTTAGCAGAGACTTTAGTTGAAGTCATTGTATATCATGATTTATAAGAACCAGAGGCTTTCAAGAGCTGGCGTGCAAGGAATTGGTTTCAGATAAAGCCTAATTTAGCTAAGAGACATTTACAATCTCATTATCTAATCCAGCTATATAATCTTCTTGAGATATCATAAAGTTTGTAAGATGCCAATACCAATGGCCTTTCAGGTTATATTTACAACTTCAGTTTCCCCAAGGAAACCCCCTCAAACAGTTCTTTTGCCTTTTCCCTCCCAAAGGCTTTAACTGCTGGAGTGCTCAAGAAATAAAGTGTGAGTAACCAGATAATAATACTAAAGTCAGCTCTGTCATTAATTGTACTGTGTTACCTGGATCAAGGAAGCTCGCTCATCTGAGCTTCAGATACCTCTATTGAGATGAAAAAAGAATATTTACTTCACAATTACTTGAAAAATAAAATGAAATAATTTTAGAAAAGGCACTGTTATTTGATACCTGTTACAATCTGGCCTCTACCAACATCTAACCCAGTGCTACAAAATCATAACCACACCTGCAAAACTCTAAATATGAACCAACCAGGGCTAGAGTCAATGGTAAGTAGTGGTAAGTACAAGCAAGATTTAGGAGCATGCTCAGAGAATCTTGCAACTAGGGGAGCCAGAATTTGAATTGAGCAATCAGATTCCAGAATAATGCTTTTTACCACTCCCCAAACTAGTCATTAAACTGATTCACAGAAGGCGTCAGTCGATATGGGATTATAATGAGTGAGGGGAGAAGAGAAATTAAGATCTTTTCTCACTATAAAATTCCGGGAGGAGTTTCAAGAATGAAGGAAGCCAAGAGGAAGTCCATCTGGAACATTAGAGAACACAGCTCTGGAATTAGTCCTTGCATGGGGACATCAAGAAAAGTTTTATTTGAATGGTACCCAGAGATTATTGTTTTTGGTGGGTTTACAAGTGAGTTTACATGAAGAAAAAGGGATAGTAAGTACTGAGTATCTTCTTACTTTCGGTTCAGTTTTGAAATAAAAGGAAACAAATTAGATGGTGCCTAGACAGATTAACTCAGATTTTCTTTTAATTACTTCATCTCAAAATGCACAGAGAACACTTTCTTACTATGTTCCCAGCACTATTCTGGGCACTAGGGATATATCAGTGAACACAACAGAAAGATGGGAGATATAATGAGGTTATTTGTAGGCCAGCGGAGAGGCCATTGGAAGAATAGTAATCAAAATATTTTCTTTTTTCTTTTTAAAGATTTTATTTATTTATTTGACAGAGATTACAAGTAGACAGAGAGGCAGGCAGAGAGAGGAAGGGAAGCAGGCTCCCTGCTGGGCACACTGCTAAGCACAGAGCCTGATGCAGGGCTTGATCCCAGGACCCTGGGATCATGACCTGAGCCAAAGGCAGAGGCTTTAACCCATTGAGCCACCCAGGTGCCCCTAAAAACATTTTCTTATACACAGTAAAAGTGATTTGCCTCTAGTGCTGAAACTTATTCTATCAGTGGAAATAAAATTAATTATAAAAACACTCTCCTTTTTCTAAGACAGAAATCTATCTTATAAGTTGCTATTCCATATGGTCAGAGATAACTGCTTATCATGAATACTAAGTAGCAAAGAATATATATATATTTACAAAGCAAAGAATATATTTAACACATATGTTTTCAGAGATTTATTGAGTACTCAATAAATAAATATATAAATAAATAATGTGTGTGTGTATATTCTTTGCTTTGTAAAATTCAGCTGTAATGTTCAGCTTACTCTTCTGCATAATTGTTCTTAGGACGTTTTTCAACTTAAAACATATTCTCATATAGTTCATTTTGTAGAGTTAGTACTACCAGAAACAATTCCAAAATATAAAATAAATGAGTGCACCAACAAAAACAAAAATTAAAAAATGGAAAATCTGATACCATGTATAAGGTCAGGAATTAAAATAATTAATGAAATACCTAATATTGGCCATAATGGGAATATAAGTTGTAATCTATAAAGCTTTCGGTGGAACAGAAGTATCCGGCTGTTCTCAAAATAGTATGATTGTGGTGAAAATTTTAAACATATTTTTGAGGTAGAGATTTCAAAGGTGAGCTTGTAAACTTGGGCTGATAGTATGATTGTGGCGAAAATATGAAACATTTTTGAGGTAGAGATTTCAAAGGTGAGCTTGGAAACTTGGGCTGAGAAGAGTGATGAGGAAAAATAGTCAAGGAACATTTGCAGAGTATGTGGGACTTCTCGTTATTTAGGACTAAACTCTTAAAAGAGTCTAAAAAGACACAAAACTACAAGACACTCATGTGCTTAAGTGATTCAACTTGAAAAGGTTCTAATTTGTAAGAACACTACTAAGAAGAATGCAGTTAGAGTGATTCCATTTTTATTGATACTCATAAGTATATATTGTCATTATTAGATCAATGGACCAGAGAAATATGCCTTACTAGGTAAATACACTCTTTCTCTGATTTCTGTGTAATTCCAAAATTCCATAATCACTTGTTTTACTAGATATTATGCCATTTCTCTCTCTCTTTTTTAAACCTTTTTTTCTTTTTTCTATATACCCATTTAAATCTACCTGGTTTTACTCTGTCTTCTGCAATGGGAAACTTAGTAATCCACCGGAGGAGAAATGGTCATGCCTATTACTTAAGAAGCAATATTTTAAAAGTTTCTTTTAAAATTTTATAACGTATAGCCCTAAAAATTATAAAGAATAGCATGCAGTGTCATTTAGTTATGGAGGATCTCAGGACACCAAACCAATAAATGGGTCAAATGAGGATTGTGTTCACTGCTTTTTAGTGTCTACTTTAATTAACTTCATCCTTCTTCCTCCTCAGAATCTTGATTCCCCTTCTGTATGCTTTTTGAGGAAACAATTAATTTTTCTATCAGAGAATTTGTGCATTCATGTGTTTAAAAATAAATAAGTAGAACACCAAAACAAACACAAAGTACTTTAGTGAGAAAATGTAAATAAAGTAGAAAAGAAAAATGGACTCTAATATTTGCCAAGTGAAGTACTTTGTGATCAAAGACCATTTATAAACTGACAGGAACCATATTTCAAATCTTGATCAACTCTAATGCAGTTCTGTGGTACAAGATGTGCCATGAGTCATGTATGGAAACCATGCACGTAAATAATTCTCAATTATTAATCCTGTATTTATCCAGGTGTGTTGTTATCGGTCACTTCTTATAAGAAAAATTTTGTCATCTGATTTGACACAACCAAAACCAACATATTAACCTTTCAACACTCAAATCAGGATTTATGAAAACATACAAGTTGATTCCTTCAAAATTAGGTCAGCCAAATTTCTAAATTCATCCCTCACTTCTCTACCTCTAAAACTGGCAGTAAAGCTTCTTGGGGACATATTAACACTTGACTACTAAAAGTAAGACTAATTTTCACATATGCTTACAGTGTAAGATAGCATATATGGAAATATTTGTGTTTCATACATTATTTTAGGTCTATGAATGCATTAAGAAACAAAAAAGATGTGTTTTCAGTCTGTTAGTCTTCTGTGTATTAGTCCTATACAAATAACATCCAAGTGTGAATGGGGTAGATGAAGGAATACTGCCAAATCTAGACTATGGTCAAACATGACCTAGCAGCCTATAGTCGTCCCATTACTGAGATAAACGCCTGCAATAGAACAATATTTTTTCACCTTTGTAATACCTAGTTGTCCTCTCTGCTGGTTAAGTTGCTAGTTTCTTGCCAGATCAAATGGGAAAAAGCACAACATTGATGTTGCAGCAATTCTCTGTTATTTCATTTTCCCCTGGGGTTGTAAATTATCATAAACATTGTAACAGCATGAAATCCTAAAGTCATGTCAATTTGAATACCAGGATCAAATGCCTGTGGTTACTCTGAGATAAAGGCTAGGGCCAGAGCAAATCCAAATGGAACCCTTTTAGTTTTGGGGATAGGAGTCGAATATTTGGAAAGGTCAGCATTCATGAGCAGAGTCTCATTCCAGTTAGTCTAGGTTCGGAGGCAGAAGTCTACAAAGTGAACAAGGGATAAAGTCTCTGCTCATTCCTGGCCCTTTCTCACCTTGCCCTCTTATAAGTGAAGGGTATTTAGAGAAATCCCTACAATGCTGAAGGGCAGGCCCATAGAGAAGGAAGGCTTCAACCCATGTGGCACTCCTTCGTTCTATGTGTGCTTTCTCTTCTTGGGGAATATTAGTTTCTAGACCCGAACGACCACAGTACAAACTTGTGCTGAATGAGGAAAAAATAATTGACTTCATTTTCTTTAACTTCCCTTAGAGGAAATTCAGATAGATTAGATGGAAGTTCCTGTAATTATTTTCAAAGCTCTTTCACATGATTTTTCCAAGATGAAAAAACTGAAGTCAATGAGAAAAAAAGGACCAACCAATCCAAATATTCAATGACAACTACTGGATTGAAAAACAGATATAAATGATCATAGTGGATATATTAATATGATATATATGAATAGTTAATAGAAAAACAAAAATGTGAGTTTTTTGGAATTGTGGCATTTTATGTGCTTTATCTTCTTATGTATTTTTCCTTTTCTAAGGAAACTTCTAACAACAAGTATATTTTTTATACATTCAGAAAAATGTGTATGCTTTAAAAAGTAGGCAGAGGTTATGTGAGCTCAAGTGAGAATCATTTTTAAAATACTGTTTATGGAACATGTATATTAAAGGGTGCCCTGTGATTTCACACTTTCAGTGTACAGAAAAACACATGTTAATATGGTTTACTGAGAGGCAGAATTTCAGTTTGTACAAAAATAAAGAGGGCATTTGTGATGTTTTCATTCCCATCTTCATTTTCATCTTAGTAATATGCACAGGCACCTCTAGTCACTGAGTTCCTTACCTGCCATGATTCTTTTAACAGTATCCCCCAAGGCTTAGCATGTCATTTTGTTTGACCTTCAGTTAACTAACTCCTGCTGATTTCTTTAGTGGTCTCCTAAGACAGGTTCCCCTTGCTTATATAGAGTCTAATGGAGACACTCTTGTAGGTTTTCTTTTTTACTGTGTCTCAAAAATCCCATTAACAGAATCTCTATTGTAATACTCATCTAATTATAACATGCTCCTTGCTGAGCTCAGAGGGCAAGCATTCTAATAAAACTGTGGTCCCATACTGAGAAGTGGAAAGAAATAACTGTCATTCTCACTTCAGTAGTAAATTTCAATAAATTAGAGTCTGCCGAATTTTAAATCCACTTGGCAAAGGCAAAGTGAAAGGGTGAACCTGCTACTGATCTGGGCATTAACTAGGGATATATAAATATCCTCTTTTGATTTTAACTGCATTCTGGTTTATGTGCCTTAACTAACCTGTCCCAATGCTATATTCAGAAGAAATCCTGGGATCCACTCCCTCTGTGGCTCTACTCATTCTCTTTTCTCCTTCTCTGTAATTTCCCTTCTACTACTATTTTGCCAAATTGTACTGTTTTTTCAGTATTCTACCCAAACAACACTGTCCTTTCTGATTTCACATGGCCAAAAATGGTCTTATTCTCCCTCTCTTCTAACATATTAGAATCCTGTCTGCACTTGCTCAACTGTGCAGATCACTGCATACATTTGTTTCTGGGCCTGTCTGTGATAGAATCTAAAGAGATGTTCATCTGATCAAACAGGGAGATTTTATTTCCCACACTCCTCTGTAGTTAAATTTAGGGAAAGCGAGCTCTTGCTAGCCTGGTTCATAAAGTATCTTACATGATCCTAGTCTCTTTCTCTCTGTCTCTCTCTGCTCATTGGACTACTGAATACAAAGAATCCAATAAAGAATCTGAGGAGTCTCTTTAAGGTAGGGGAGTCAAAAGGTGAAATGATATGGGTTCCTGGTTCCCCACGTGGAAGACATTTTGATGGTTACCATGCGGCACACCTTAACCATTAGGGATGCTATCCAAGACACTGGGGTCCTCCAGGCAAATACAAGCAGAATTAGCAAAATAACGACAGCAGAGAAAAGAATGAGGGGCCAGTGAGTCCTCTCTAAGGCCAGGACCAACAGTACAAGCCCTACTATAGGTGATAGTTCCCACCTTATCCCACATGAATGATGATGAGTTTTCCAACCCTCTCATGAAAGGAGAAGGGATAGATGGTTTGAACAACCAAGGTGCAGGACGGCAAGGCAGACCAGTGAGAGAGATTATGTATGGGGGTTACAGTCTGATTTTCCTGGGCCATCCTTGCCAAAGGTAGAAAGGGCAGCAATGAAGAAGGTAAGGAAAATCAGGGAGTTACAAGGTCAGCAGTGAGTCATCTCAACATCGGTACCATTACATCTTCAATTACCCCTACAGATGCCCAGAAATCCCTGAACAACAGGATGGCAAGTAGATAAGACCAGACAATACACCTGCTTCTCTGGAAGCCAAGAAAGTGGGAACCGAATAAATGCCAGCTTACCATCTCAAACATCATCTAGTTTAGTCATCCAACAAGAAAACATGAATACCAAATTCCAGCAATAGGAAATGAACAAAAGATTGAAGCTGAAGACCTTATGTACTTGCTTTCTGCCCACTGACCACACAGCTAGAACTATCTGCATTATCTACAAAACATGGAGGTTTTTTTATTGTTTTTACATAAACATGTCCTTTTTGTAAACAACAAATGTGCTTTTTGAGGGAAACCTAGTTTTTCTCAATATGCCTTTAAAGGCTTTTAACTTGTTTCATATCTAGTCATGTTAAAGGTTTAAGAACCTCTTTTTAAATTTGTAATAAGGGGCACCTGGGTGGCTCAGTGGGTTAAAGCCTCTGCCTTCGGCTCAGGTCATGATCTCAGGGTCCTGCGATCAAGCCCCGCATGGGGCTCTCTGCTCAGCAGGGGGCCTGCTTCTCCCTCTCTCTGCCTGCCTCTCTGCCTACTTGTGATCTCTGTCTGTCAAATAAATAAATAAAATCTTTAAATTTGTAATAAAAGCTTACAACTTGATTTTTTTTAAAAAGTCAACAAATGGCATGCACCTATTAATAACGATCTTAGAATAATGAACGTATGAATGAATGAATGGAAGAAAAAATGAACCAAAGAAACAAAGAAAGGGAAGAAAGAAAAAAGAAAAGGAAAGGAATGGAAAGGAAATAAAAAGAAAGGAAAAGAAAAGAAAGAAAAAGGGAAAAAAAATGAAGTTGCCAGCAGGCCCACGTCCCCACTGAAACCTTTAGGATAGAATCCTTCCTTCCTCTTCCTAGCTTATGGTGTTAAATATTAATAGTGGTGATTCCTTGGCTTGTAGATGCACCACTCCAATCTCTGCCTCTGCTGTTATATAGCATTCTCCCTGCATATCTCTGTCTTCACAGGGTGTTTTTTTCTTTTTATAAGGACACTAGTCATATTGAAGTAGGATGCATCCTAACGATAGCATCTTCATTGCATTACATCTGCAAAGACTCTATTTCCAAATAGGGTCACTTTCATAGGTTGGCAGGGGAGGTGGGTGGGGCGGTGGTGCTTAGGATTTCAATATATCTCTTTAGTGGTCACAGCTCAACTCATAACATCATCCAATAATACAGCTTAAGAGAATCACTACAGTCTTGTCACTTGGTACTAGAACTCAAAAGTCCTTCAGTATATAAAGCTTTCTTGTCTTTCCTTGTCAGTACAGTATAAGAGTTCTCACTTTAACTTCTCTTCTTTCAGTTTTAGTTCCAGCAAAGGAAAATACAGCATTAGAGGAGAATGGCCAAAGGAGTTTGACATTTAGGAAGGTAATTAGTGAAAAGTGATATTAGGAGAGCGAGGGAGGAAAATACCAGTAGAAAAAGATGAAAAATAGTAATGTGTTACAGAAATATCATATAAGAATTTCTCTTCAGTAGGTGTGGTCATATTAAGAACTGAGCAAAACCATAATCAATGAATAAAGAATCAAACTGTGAAATAAGATAACCATGGTGAACTGACATCAAGGCTTGGAAAAAATTAAAGGAACAAACCAAAGACAATGTCTAAGAGATGCTGTGCTTTATAAATTCAATGTGTGATCATCACCATTAAGCTCTGTAATATTGATAGGAAAATAGACTCTGATGAAAATGTAGATCAAACTAAAGTTATTCCATTAATATGACTCTTAGATCTACTACTAGTGGTATTGGCAAAAACAGTTTACTTTCTTTAGATTTTTGTTCCTTTGTTTTGTTTTTAAGAAGCTACTTCTAAATCACAAAAATTCTAGATTTCCATAAAAGTTTTTAGACATTATAGCTATACATATAATTAAACAAAATGTATATTATCTAAATTCCTTAGAGAATAAAAGGATTTAAACACATTTTTTTACTTTTTTTTTTTTTAAGTAGGTTCCATGTCCAACTTGGGGCTTAAACTCTGAGATCAAGAATCACGTGTTCTACTGACTGAGCCAGTCAGGCATTCCAAAATAAAAGGATTTTTATTTGACATTCTCAAAACATATTTTCAAGCACCCCGCATTCCTTCTGCATTGAATAATGTTTATACTACAAAGCTCAATGATATGAAATTGCTATGAACATAACTAACAAGTTAGATGGTAGGGTTCAACTTAAGAACAGAAGTGGATGGGGAGTTAAATACCCTCCAGACAGATTTTATAGGATCTTTAAAGGGCTGGGAATTGGCCCTTAATTGCAAAAGACTGAGGAATGAATGAGAATAGATTCCTATTTTCAAGAATATGATATTTAAGGGAAAATTATATATGGTAGTATTGGTTCAAAAATAAATTTCCTGTTTTAAGGATATTTGAGCTTACTGTAATTATGTGAAAGTGACCATGATACGAAAATAATTAAAGACAAAAGAAGGAGGATTACTGATGGTGTGAGTCTTGTAGGAAGCCATCAGAAATAGGAGGCCAGGTATTTGTTGGGCCAAATGGACACTAGAATAGAAGTTTCCTTCTAGAAGGCTAGGAATCCTCTCTTATACATACCATTGGTCACTGATCTCAACTTCCGTTCTATTCCTTAATTCCTGGGTAACTCCTCATCTTTCTTTTTAATTTTTTTAAGATTTTACTTATTTATTTGAGAGAGAAAGAGCACACAAGCAGGGAGGAGAGGGAGAAGCTTGATCCCAGGACTATGGGATCATAACCCAAACAAAAGGCAGTTGCCCAACTGACTGAACCACCCAGGCACCCCCTTATCTTTCTTAAAATATTTGTCATTATAAGAGTTATATTGTTGGTCTAATATCTATAAAAGGGAAGCATTGTTAGCAAGTCTTATAATGAGTATTCTATTTTTAGTTCTACTGTGACAATGTTTCTTCAGCAATATAGCTGTCAGCCTTCGGAAATACTGAATCAGACTGATCTCTTTATCTAATTAAAAAAAAAAAAATGGAGACCTTGAAATAGAATGGTAAAGAGTGTGGGCCCTGGAGTCAAAAAGACATGAGTCTGGCTTCTACTCTTGTTATTTACTAGGTATGGATCATGAAAGTATTACTAAATGTCAATATCATAATCCATAACTTCAAGTAATCTGAAACTCATATGGTTGCTGTAACATTAAATATTGCCATAGAATGTGGCACCCTAGAAAACAATATATTGTACCTATGATTTTTATTGTTTTAAAATTCCTTACTAGCTCTTATACATGACTTTAGTTCATGTAGATCAAAAAAGATGATTTTGTTCTTTTTTTAAAATATTATTTACTTATTTGACAGAGAGAGCAAGAAAGCACAAGTGAGGGGAGCAGCAGAAGGAGAGGAAGAAGCAGGCTCCCCGCCAAGCAGAGAGCCCAATGCGGGGCTAGATCCCAGGACCCTGAGATCATGACCAGAGCCAAAGCAGATGCAACCATTTGAGCCACCCAGGTGCCCCAGTTTTGTTCTTTATGTGTATTTGATTTTGTTTATACAGAAGCAAGAACATTTGGAAAGTTTTAAATAAATACTGAAACTGTACTATGATGCTATGTTCAGAAATGTAATAGCAACACCAACAACGATTTAATTTATATTCACATACTACATGTTCTTAGAGCTTTATAAAAAGCCTCTGAAAGTGAAATTAGTCTTTGTACAATTATTTGGTTCCAGGGTATACAATCTGTGGCATCACTGTTACCTTAGGTAAAAGTAAAATAAAATGCTTAACCTACCAGTTAAAAAGGTAACAAGATATAATCTTGTTATACTATTAAACTATTCCAAATAGTTTTGATTTCCAATTTACAAGCAGAAAGTAGTAGTTCCTTAACACCTGAAACATTTTTTAAGAACTGGGTCAGAAACAAGGGTTGCAAAAATCTCAAAAGAGTCAGATGATATCTCCAAGGTGCTGATTAAACCGGAATAAAACATTTTGCTAAGAATTAATGTTCTAATACAGGAAGCACCAAATGATTTGTGATTTCCAGACCTTTCATTTTATACATTAGTCCTAAGGCATGTCATTTTGTTTTATTTATCCTTTTTTTTTCCTTTCACTAGACAATAAAAAGTCTGAAACAAGACTCTAATTAAAACAAGACAGTGGATGTTTAAATCAAGGTAGAATCTGAAGAGCA
Source organism: Taxidea taxus jeffersonii (assembly GCA_003697995.1). Classification (NCBI taxonomy): domain Eukaryota; kingdom Metazoa; phylum Chordata; class Mammalia; order Carnivora; family Mustelidae; genus Taxidea; species Taxidea taxus. The sequence goes on along the minus strand of RCUC01101248.1, from coordinate 80,829 downwards.
GAACAACTGCTTAGCAAAATGCATCGAAGAGTATTGTTATGGAGACAAGGCTTGATGAAGGCAAAATTATTTTCTAAGTCATGAGTCTCAGGAACTATCACATAAATAAATTAGCTGAATTTTAAAAATTAATCACAAGTAAAAGAAGCAACCAAAAGAAGCATGACGGGGATATATGCTAATCTAGGCACTATGATTTTTTCCTGTAAGTGAGAATTGAAATGAATTGTAAAAGCCAATGAAGCAGCAGAAAGATGGTTGACTATAAATCCCAGCCAATGTCCTAGATATGTCATTCTCCATGAAAGGCATGCTTTCTGATGTTGCATTTTCCATTAGCAAATGGGGCAGCAGAACACCAATGTATGTGCTTTCCTGATTCATTTGCATGTCACCATTTATAACTTTCCACTGCCCTGTGGCATTGTGGCACTTGCCTCCCAAATGAGGAATATGCAGCAGTAATAATTTTTTGATAACACCCTAGTAATTACATGACCCTTGAAGGGCGTCTTTTCAAAATTCAAAACTCACCTTCCCTCGCTTGAGTGTGAATCTAATCTCATTCTTGGCTTGGAACCTGGTTATTAACTTTGCTTTTCTTGACAGATCTGGTGGGTGATGGTAGAATGAGTCAGAGAGAAAGGTCAAAAACAAGGAAGTTGAAACCAAGAGATTTGCTACAAGTAGCCTAAAGAAAAAACTAAAAGGTGCTTACCTCTTGGAAAATTAAGTCACTGAAGAAAGCCTCTGCTTGGTGACTTAATTTGTATTCTAAATGAAAAACTGTATCTATTAAAGAGATTATATTAGGAATAGCAAAAAAAAAAAAAATCTAACGCAGTATAATATATGTGAACATTTGTGTATTTAAGCCCAAGTAAGAGAGCTTCTGACCTTTTAGCACCATTTGTTTACCGGTATGGAAATCCCTTTGGAATCTGTATTAGAAATACAGAATTTTATCTAAAGGAAACTGTATAAAAGCAAAAGAAACACATCATATATACTTCATGACTGAATGCTACACACATCATGTTAAGGAATCTTGTGATTCAAATGCATTTTTTTTTCCTTCAGGCTTTCACATATAATGCAAACCCCTTGATTAAAGCATGCTGTCTTGAAACTGTTGACTATCAATACACAAATTAGTGTTTACCTATGTAAGTCAATGAATGTCTGATTCTCAAACTTGAGAAACAAACCCTAATAATCTCTTTTTTTTTAAGATTTTATTTATTTATCAGATAGAGATCACAAGTAGGCAGAGAGGCGGGCAGAGAGAGGAGGAAGCAGGCTCCCTGCTGAGCAGAGAGCCCAATGCAGGGCTTGATCCCAGGACCCTGGGATCATGACCTGAGCCAAAGGCAGAGGCCTTAACTCACTGAGCCACCCAGGCGCCCCAAAACCCTAATAATCTTAGACACTGGATTAATATATCTTAATACTTCATTGTTGATGAAGTTAATTAATGTTAATTGTTAATGGAAGCATGGAAAATGGCCCTTTCTCTGTTACAGATTTCACTATCACTTAAAGTCCCCTCCCTTTCCTATTCTGGTTCAGAACCACTCAGTAATGCCACTGCATTGGCCACAATACATTGAACAATTCCATGCAAGGCATATTTACATACACTAAATGAAAGGTATTCCTTGAGCTGCATAATACATCAGTCATACCATGATAATTTATTAATTAAGCACTTGCTTTTGACCGTTTATTGGGCTAGGTCCTGAAGATACAAAAATGAGTAAAAATATACATGGCCCTATTTAAATATGATGATTATACTCTAATGGTGGAACAAGAAATTAGTCAAGTAGCTACGCTAAGATATGCAAGTTCAAAGTATTGGCAAAGAAAGTGAAGGAGAAGGTTATGGTCTAGAATTGTGCTTCCAGCATGATAAATTCTAGCTATCTATGATTTAGTACATTCAAATTTGAATTTAATAAAAATAAAAAAAATTAAAACTTTCTTTTCTCAATCACACTAGCCACATTTTGTAATCTCAAAAACTGCATGTGGCTATTGGCTACCATATTGGAAAGCAAAACATAGAACATTCCCCCCATTGCAGAAAACACTAATGGATAGTGCTGATATAGAATAATATATGAAATGAGATCAGAAAAATTTTCCTTTAGGAAGTGACAAATGAATTGAGAACTGAAAGATGAGCAAGAATCAACTAAGGGAAGAGGAATTTTGGAAAAATGTGAAGTATTCTCTTTCTCACAAAACATTAGGAACTTCTATTTCTTAGATTCTTCATGATGAATCTACATGAGACATGTGCAATTTAATTTCAGAGATTCAAACTTCATAAAAATGGTAAAAATAACATAATAGTTGGATGAGCTCTAAGAAAACTGGCTTAACATTTATAAACAAAAAGACTGGGGAGCTAAGTTGTGTCACCATATGTTCTAATTCTAGCAGGTCAAGTTCAAATAGTGGCAAATGAAAAAAAAAATCTACACCTTGTGATGCTTGAGCCAATATTGTTTCTGCTTCTTGAAATAGCCTTAAATTATTCGGTCAACTCTAAACATTTTTAAAAGTATATATTTACATACATTTATAAATATATCCATAAATATCTTTTCATATTTATTATTCAATTAGAACTAATGACAAATATTGTTCAGTTATCATTTTGTCTGCATTAATCAAAGATATAATTTTTTTAAAGATTTTATTTATTTATTTGACAGACAGAGACACAGAGAGAGAGGGAACACAAGCAGGGGGAGTGGGACAGGGAGAAGCAGGCTTCCCGTGAACAGGGAGCCTGATACAGGGCTCAATCCCAGGATCCTGGGATCATGACCTGGGCTGAAGGCAGAAGCTTACGGACTGAGCAACCCAGGTGCCCTCAAAGATCTAAATGTTACCGACTGAAAAAGCCAACAGACATAATATGTTAAATGTTAATTTAGCTTAAAAATGGTTTCATCTTCTTTGTTGAAAAGTCATGAATAATATGCACCATTACAATTTTTGTTCCTTTTACTGGCTGAGGTAAGTGTGAATGTGATTATCACAGTGGTTCAATCTGTGCTACTTAAGGCAAGGGGTCACTTTCAATATTTATAGTTTGAATTTGGTTTGATGGAGGTTTACAAAATAGGATGCAGTGATTTACCCTGTGATGAATTACACTTTGTTTACAAATATAGCCTTAAATTAATTTGCTTAAATACAACACGTAAAATAGCATGTCTGTTGTAAAACTGAAAAAATATTGCTTTTTTCTGCAAGCCAATGACCCATATTTTATATCATCTTACAGAATATTATAGAGTTGATTATATTAATGTATAAAAATAACAAAGTAAGTTAGATTCACTTCATTGTACTTCCATATCAAGATTCAATGTGGATCAAATCCACCTAGAGAGATTGTTAAAGAAAAAAGCCTCAGTAAACTACTCCTTCAGATTGGAGGATTGCACTACATTCAAAGAATAATTATTGAATTAATACTGTCTGACAGACACAGTGTTGTAGATGCTATAATAAAGGCAATAATCAGAAAAATAAAGATGTTATGGACATTGGGAAGGTATGTGCTATGGTGAGTGCTGTGAAATGTGTAAACCCGGCAATTCACAGACCTGTACCCCTGGGGCTAATAATACATTATATGTTTAAAAAAATAAAAAATTAAAAAAAATAAAGATGTTTAGTATCTACTAATTCCCCATGTCCATGGAACTTAAGTTCTATTGTGGGAAAAGAAAGAATAAAGAAAATAAGTAAAACATTATCTTTTGACCAATGGCAGTAAGTATTATGGAGGAACGGAAACCATGAAGAAGAAGAGGGAATACTGAGGAGGCTTTGATGTTTTTAAAGAGGATGATCAAGAAAGGTCCTATCGAGAGAGTGATATTTGAATACAAATGAGAAGCTGATGAAGGAATCAGGCATGTACATTTGCAGAAAAGAACAATACAGGCAGAGGCAAAAGCAAACTCTAAGAACATAATGGCATACCATGTTTAAGCAAGTGCCTAGAGAAGAGAGATCAAGATGGAGGTAATGGATTATGAGGTCAAGGACTTGGAAACATTTGTGACACTTGTTTATAGCCCACTATAACAGTATGGGCTTATACTCCAATTGAACAGAGAAAGGACACTACTTGATCTATTTTTCACAGTCACTGTGCATGCTGTATTGAGAAGAGATTGAAGTAAGGCAAGGAGAGAAGTAGGATATTGAGGAGACAACTGCAGTGGTCCACATGAGAAATACTGATGCCTTGGACTTGTCAACAAAAAGGATGAGAATTGATGAGGTTCTGCACACACTTTGCATTTATATCTCAGAGTTTGCATAAAGATATAGCGTAAAGGACATGGGGAAATCAGGAGTACAAACTGACTCCAAGATTTTTAGCCTAAATAACTAGAAAGATGGAATTGCCAGTAATTGTCATGAGAAAGACTGAGGTACAGGTTTGGGAGGCAAGGTGACAGGTGAGTTGTATTCATGTTAAGGGCAAAATGTTTCTTACCCATCCAAGTGAGAGGCTGAGTAATCGGCTGGGTATAATAGAGGAGTTCAGAGAAAAGGCTCAGGCTGGAGTTATAAATCATAAAACTGTCAACTCAGAGATTACTTTCAAAGCGCTCTGAAACCAAAGTTGAAGGGTTTAAAGGGGAAGAGGTTTAATGACAGACCTACATTAGAAGCCAAGGACCTGGGTGTGGCGCATAAACAACGAATCTTGGAACACTGAAAACATAAAATAAAATTAAATTTAAAAAAGTAAAAATAAATAAAAGAAGGAATAATCATGGGGCCCTCCAAAGTGGCTGAGCCGAGCTAATGAGTTCCCTGTAGTCAAGTTTTTTGTTTTGTTTTGTTTTAGTCTGATAAACAGAGAGTAGAATGGTGGTTGCCAGGGCCTAAGGGGTGGGGAAAACAGGGAGAGTTTGCTCTAAGGCTATAAACTTCCAATTATTAGAGAAGTTCTAGGGATCCAATGTACAGCATGGTGACCACTGCTAGCAATACTGCATTTTATACTTGAAAGTTGCTAAGAAAATAATAGATCTTAAATGTTCTGACCATACACACACCCAAACACACACACACAATTTTGGAGGTGATGGATGTTTTAAAAAACCTTACTTTGTTAATTATTTCACAATATATACCCTATCATTTCATCACATTGTACACCTTAAACTTATACAATGCTGTATGTCAACTGCATCTCACTAGAGGTGTGGAAAAGAGTGTTTCAAGAAGGGTGTGAACATTTGTCAAACACAGCTGCTAAGTTAAGAAAGATCAGTATGCCACCTTAAGCAATGTGTAGATCATCAATAACTTTATGGAAGTAGTTTTGGAAGTGTAGTGGTTGAAAAACCTAACTGGGAGTGGGTGTAAGAGCCATCAGGATGAAAATCAGTGCACGTAATGAGCACATGCATTGCACTTTCAAGAACCGTGACACATAAAAGGAAGAAGAGAGATGGAATGAAATCTAGAGAAACAAACAAATTGAATTAAAAAAAAAACTTTTTTTAATCATTATTATCATGGGATCAACAGAGCAAGCAAGCTCAAGGGGAAAAGGATGATGCAGGAGACAACAATAAGAAATGCTGAAATAATGGCCTTGAGTAAGTAATCTAGACAGAATTCTATCACAGGGTACACCTGTCCTCCTATATTGGGAACAGAGGAATCCCATCCAGAATAACAAAGAGAGACTGAAGGGAGGTGCAAAGATGTAGGTAGGTGAGGGAATGTTATGGTGCGAGATTATGAATATTCTTCAGGATAGGCTTAAGTGCTCAGTGAACTAAAACTATAGGCTGTTAACTAAGAGACAAAAATAGAGGGGAAGGTCGACGTACTGGATGAAGGGGAGGTATGAAACAGATGAGAGAACAAATGGACTAGAGGAACATGGTATGATTTCTAGGAATTATGAAGGATTCATCTGACCAATCACTGTGGTGGTTGTCTTCCTCTTAAATTCTCATCAACTACTCTGAAAAGGTTAGATTTAACAGAATTGTGATTTTTGTTAGGTGTTATAGGTTGATTTGTATCCCTCCAATATTCATATATTGAAATCCTAACTCGCAGTGCCAAAGAATGTAACGAATTGGAAACAGAGAATGTGAATAGGTGATTAGGTTAAGAGGAGGTCTTATGTGTGGGCCTTAATCCAATTATGACTGGTCTGTCTAAAAAGAAATTAGGACAATGCACAAAGGAAAGATCATGTAAAGAAAGACCCCCCCCCCCAAAAAAGATGGTTACATATAAGCCAAGGAGAGAGACCTCAAAAGAAGCCAACTCCATGGATAACCTGACCTCAAAATTCTAGCATCTAGAAAAGTGAGAAAATAAATTTCAGTTGCTCATATTTTACCCGGTCTGTGGTATTTGTTACAGCAGCCCTAATGATGTGGGAAACAAAGGCAGAAGGAAGGTATGTAGATAAAATTAGATGTTCTGGGGTACCTGGGTGCCCTGGCCAGTTAAACCTCTGCCTTAGGCTCAGGTTATGATCCTGGGGTCTGGGGATCAAGGCGTGCATCAGGCTGTGTGCTCAGTGAGGAGCCTGCTTCTCCCTCTCCTCTGAGCTCATGCTCACTAGTGCTTTCTGTCGTGATCACTATCTTTCTCTTTCTCAAATAAATAAATAAAATCTTTAAAAAAGAAATTAAATGTTCACATAACCTGCAGCTAGCTCATTGACAAATACTTGAAGCAGACGGAGTATAAGGTTCCTCCAAGAAACTCCCAACTGTCTTCATGTCAATGCTTTGCTGGAGGGAAAGACTACCTTAGCTTGACAAGAGCAAGGCCTCCAGGATCCTGAGAGTCTTTAGAGTTTGAAAGTCCTTTTGCAACTTCCCTTATCTGTACTTCCCCCAGCCCCAAAGTATATGATCCATAAATGCTCACAACCAGCACAGCAGCTCTTTCTGCCCGCGGATCCTGTCCTCGTGCTTTAATAAAACCACCTTTTGCACCAAAGACATCTCCAGAATTCTTGGCCATCACCTCCAGACCCCAACCATACGGTTCCAAAAACACATACTTGCAAACTAAGACATTTGTTCAGAGGTTTAACCTACTATTTTAGATTCCTCCTGGCAACATACGCAAGTTTTGGCTGATTGATACTGTTTACAAAATTTGATTTTGTTGGTCTGATTCCCTTCAGCTACTGTAATGCATATGTAATGGGTGTCATTATGTTAATTTTTATCATCCTGATGCTTAAAGATATAGAGCACTTTTTAATAACACCTTCGAGCTTAAATAAATTGTTTCCTTTGGCAAGTTCCTGATCAAGTCTGTTGCCCATTTTTGTCAGGCTGTTTGTGTTTTATTTTTGATTTGTAGAAATCATTCATTTTGCATACATATTGTGTGTCACATATAAGCACTGTATTTTCTCCCACTATGGAGACTCCCTATTTTCTTAACGATGTCTTTTAATGAACAGAAAATTTTAAAATGTAGGAAATAACTTATTTCTGTATTATTTTTAGCCCTTGTGGAGTTCCATCTAAGAAATCTTTTGATTTTTCAAGTTTATGAATATATTCTTGTTTCATAATATAAATTTTACACATTTTAAAATATCACATGGTGATCTATGATCCATCTTTATGAGTTCAAGTCTGGTAGATGTTTATGTTCACTTTAATCCCTATCTTTATGCAATTGAAAGAATTTTATTTCCCCATTATAATGCTTTAGTGCCTGGGTCAAAACTCTATTTACTGTATAAATCTGACTTTATTCCTATAGTTTCTATTGTATTCCATTGATCTATTTATCTTTGTGCTAACATCATACTGTCTTGATTACTATAGCTTTATAGTAAGTTTTATACATTTCCTTTTCAAGAATATTTTTACTGTTACAGATATTTCAAATTTTCATATGGCTTTAGAATCAACTTGTGAATTCCCATTTTAAAAAGCCCGCTAGGACTTTGCATGGAAATTATATAGCAATTTAGAAACAACTTCCATCTTAACAATACTAGTCTTCCATTTTATAAACATGTTTTATCTCTCAATTTATTAAGGTCTTTTAAAATTTTTCTCATTAATTTTTTTTTCAGTGTAGAGTCCTTAGGCCTACGGTGTTAAATTTCTCTCTAAATATTTTATTTTTGACACAATTGTAAATGGTCATGCTTTAACTTTCATATACTTGTGCACATTTTTTTTTAATGCTGCCTTGGTATTCTGTGACTTTGCTAAAATCACTGATTTGTTCTGGATGGATGAGTAGATAAATAGATGTAGACTCCTTTAGATTTTGTACATATGCAATGTTGTCTCTGGATAAACACATGTCTACTTCTTCCTCTCTTATCTTCACAGATTTATATTTCTTTACCTTGACTTATTGTCTAGGAATTCTGTTGCAATGGTGAATAGAGGTGGGAATATACTAGCTTTATATACTACCAATCTTCAGAATACAGCTTTCCCTTTGTCAGCGCATGCTATGCTAGCTGCTGGTTTTTCATAGATGTGCTTTCTTAGGTTAGAGATGTTCAATTTTGTTCTTAGGTTGCTGAGAATTTTTCAAATAAATTATTTTTACATTTTGCAAATGTTTTACAGTAACTATTGAGATAATCATATGTTATGATGGTATCTTTTCAACAACAGTATGGTAAATTACATCGATCGATTTCTTAATAAGAAAACCTTGCTTCATAGGATAAAGTTTGCTTTACTACTTGGCATCAAAAAAACTATACATTTCAGAATGATTTCTGATAATATTTACAAATATTTCTGGAAACTCATCATCTATAGTTTTCTTTGTTCATAATTTTCGCTGGTTCTGGTACCATAATCCTGGTAGTTCCATAATTTCATGCACCTCCATGAAAGACCTCCATGAAATTATGGAGCTATCAGGATTATGGTAGCTGCATGAAATGAGCTGGGGAGGGTTCTAGCCTCTATTTTCCGGGAGATTTTGTTTAGAATTGTCGTTATGTCTTACTTAGAGAATATATTCTTAATGTTTACTTAATCTTGCAAACTTGTCCTAAATGAGTATTTAAGGCCATACATTTTGAGGCATTGCTTTTTGCATTGTATAAATTCTGATTTCAGTTTTTTATTTAGTTCAAATCATTTTTCAAATTCATTTGTGATTTCCTTTGTTACCTATGGGTTATGCGAAAGTGTGTGATTCCTAAGTATTTACTGATTTTTAAAATACATTTTGCTACTGATTTCCCATTTGTTTGACCAGGTGACCACATCTATATCCTTTCAATCCTTTTCAAACTGCACTGAGGCTTCCTTTATTACCCTGAATATAGTTTATATTGGTGAATGTATATGCCATGTGTAGGAAAAAGGAATATGTATTCTGTACATATTTTCTGTACTATTCTAAAAAAATGGGGCTGCCTGGATGGCTCAGTCAGTTAAGAGTCCGACTCTTGCTTTAAGCTGAGGTCAGGATCTTAGGGTCTTAAGGTTGAGCCCCACATCAGAATGCACACTGCAAAAGAATCCTGGTTGAGATTCTTTCTCTCCCCCTCCCTCTGAAAATCCTCTGCTCTCTCCCTCTCTTTAAAAAAAAGTTTCTTTAAAAGCCCATTCACTTGGTAAAGTTGAATGTTAGTGTAATTCAAATGTTTTATACTTTAACTGCTTTTCTGTCTTATTATATAAGTTATTGAGGGAGGTGTTGAAAATTACAACAATATGGGGTGCCTCAGTGGCACAGTAGTTAAGCATCTGCTTTCCGCTCAAGTCATGATCCCAAGGTCCTGGAATGGAGTCCCGCATCGGGCTGTCTGCTTGGAGGGAAGTTGCTTCTCCCTCTCCCACTCCCCCTACTTGTGTTCCCTCTCTTGCTATGTCTCTCTCTGCCAAATAAATAATATCTTTAAAAAAATTTACAACAATAACTGATGATTGCTGTATTTACCCCTTTAGTTCTGTTAGTGATTTCTTCTTGTATGCCTAGATTTATTAGTAGGCTGTACATAGGAGTGGTGTATGGTTGTTTTTTTTTTAAGATTTTATTTACTTAAGAGAAAGCATGAGAGAGCAAGTATGGGCAGGGGGAAGGGCAGAGGGAGAGGGAGAGAAAGAGAAGCAGACTTCCCGCTGAGCATGAAGCCCTATATGGGTCTCGGTCCCAAGACCCTGAGATTATGACCTGCGCTGAAGGCAGACCTTAACTGACTAAGCCACCCAGGCGCCCCAGTACTATTATGTGTTTTTAATTATATTATATGTTATATATGTTATATTATATGTTTTTAACGAATTCACCATTTTGAAATTACAAAATAACTCTCTTTGGTAATATTTTTTATCCTGAATTCTCCATTGTCTGACAATAACAGATTTTCAAGCATTCCTATTATTATGATTTATATATTGTATTTTTCTCATCAGTTTCTTTTTATCCCATGTTCCTTTATTTAAGGTTCATACTGATGCTTTGCAAACAGCATATAATGAAGTCTTACTTACATTTTTATCTAGTTTCAAACTTTCTGCATTTTAATTAGAATTTTTAGCCTGTGTACAATTCACTTTATAATTGATAGGCTTGGATTTCAATCTATCATCTTGCTATTTCCTTTTGGTTTGACCCATACATTTTGTTACTTTTGTTCCATTTCTAACTACTTTTGTATTTCATTATATTCCTCATACCACTTATTGTTCAAATAACTATTTCCTTTTTAAACTATTTTTCGTTTATAATATGCATCTTGAAAGTATAATACATGACAAATCAGTGTTCTATCACCTCATATATAAGAACTTGATACTAATATACTTCTACTTATTGCCCTGCTGTCCTTTGTGCTACTGTTTTTGTACACTTATTGTATAGTCATTTATTTATCTATGATGTATGTATATACACAGACATATATACATGATATCTGTCTTTCTGTCTCATCTTTTTTCTCACTATGCTCTGGTTTGTACAGTTTATATCGCCCTATCTACAGTTCGGATATATTCGTCTATACTGCTCTTTTCTAATGTATCGAGTCTGTACTATTAATTGTTCCTTTTATATACTGTATATTCCAGTTATAGAATTCCTATACTGTTCTTTCTCATAATTTTAATTTTTCTCTAAGATTCTTACTATATTCATAACTTTTGTCTAAATTAATAAAACATTTATAAGAGCTTTTTAAGTGTCTTTTCTGCTACTTACATTTCTGCAACTGTTTCTATTGATTAATTTTAGCCTCACTACAGGTCACAAATTTCTTCAACTCTTTCTGACCTAGAATATTATAAACTACACACGTATAGCTTAGTATTCAGCCAAAGATTCAAGCAGATCCCTACACAGATTTTTGGAGTTCCTTCTCTTTGCCAAGTCTTTTTTGATATCCTGCCTCACAAATTCCTGCCACTTTACTACTACAACCTCAATCTCCCAAACTTAACATGAGATCATTACGCTCTATTTGGGCTCCAGCCCTATGCCATGATCTAGAAAGTGCTTCCGGTTATAAACCCAATCACTTTGTTTGCCTTCACTCAGGTACGTTAATCCTACCCTATTTGTTGTCCAGTTTGTAAATGGTTGTTTCATCTACTTTGCCCAGTTTTATCATTTTTTTTATGTTGTAGTAGCTATTCCAGTGCCTACTTTTCCACCATGTCTGAATGTAGAAATCTGTTATGTTTCATTCACTTTTTAAATCATTAGTTCATTATTTCCTTGAAGATATATTTATGATAGATGCTAGCAGAAGTATACAATAATTAATAAGATACTAATCCTGCCTTGAAAGAGTTTTCAGTCTATTGGGAGTGGAGACTGACAAAATAATCTCAATACAATGTGATAAACACAGAAATGGAGGATTTAAAAGTAAGTGTTATGGGATAAAAGTAGAAGTGTTTAATTATACATTATGTCCAGGCCAAAGTCAAATTCTGTGGTCCTCTCTAAGACCATGGATTCCATGGCTGCAATGCTGCAAGCCTGCTGGGAAACTCTAAAAAGTCCTGATGCGTGGATCCTGCCCCAAATTTCTGCGTTAGCTGATCTGGGGTGTAGCATGGGCTGTGGACTTTTTACAAAATCACCCGTTAATATCTGCTTGAATCTGAAGGTCAAAATGTCAATCCACAGTGATTTTTGTCACATAGGTCTTATGAATGAAGTGTGGATTGGTAAAAACTATAAACACTGTTCTACGGACAAAAATGTTTACTCTGGGGGCGCCTGGGTGGCTCAGTGGGTTAAAGTTGCTGTCTTCAGCTCAGGTCATGATCTCAGGGTCCTGGGATCAAGCCCCGCATTGGGCTCTCTGCTCGGCAGGGAGCCTGCTTCCCTTCCTCTCTCTCTCTGCCTGCCTCTCTGCCTACTTGTGATCTCTCTGTCAAATAAATAAATAAAATCTTAAAAAAAAAAAGTTTACTCTGCATTTTCTGTTGCTAATGCTTCAAAACAGTTGTTTCATATATTTTTTCAGTATTATAGTTTTACCCTGTTTTGATTAAATTATAGTGATTAAGTTGGCAGCATATCCATTCATCTGACAAATATTTATGTTGGTCCATGTGCATCTGCATTCTTGTTAGGGTGCACATACTTATTTGAATGTATAACCATATTTATGACCAGATTGCCCATTCTGAAAAATAACAAGAATTAAGCAGATTTTCTAGATTCTGAGGACATTCCCTCCCAGAGACAAAACAGTACACATATAATTAATTCATACCCTGTAAAAAGTCATTAAGGAGGGAATTTGGGAAAGATATCAATAAAGCAATCTGAATCTCTAATATCTACTTAAAATTTGAAAGAGTTTTGCTGATAAAATCATGGAAAAAATAAGATTTGAGAAACTAATCCATATATCTATAAATTATTTTAAATTTTTTTTTAGATTTTATTTATTTATTGGATAGAGAGAGATACAGTGAGAGAGGGAACACAAACAGGGGGAAGTGGGAGAGGGAGAGCAGGCTTTCAGCTGAGCAGGGAGCCCAATGCAGGACTCGATCCCAGGACCCTGGGGTCATGACCTGGGCCAAAGGCAGATGTTTAACCGACTGAGCCACCCTGGCACCCCTATATATTTATATTATATTAAAATTATCTATAAGTGGGGGACATGTGTCTGTGTGGCAGGATCAAATTTGAAAGATAAGTGCATGTTTGCCTTATTAAAAAGGGGCACGTAACCTAATTAAATTTGCAACTTTCCAAGATCTAAAACGCCATGACAAGAACAATGATGATGCATTTTCCACCTAAAGGAGAATGAACTAATAGAAGGTAAGATAACAACCACAAATAATATGCCAATGAGAAATGCTACCTTATCTCATCCGGCTACTTAGTTACTTATACAATACCCAGCTAGCAGAAAACCTGCCTATGAACACAGTCTGTTTTGGCAAGTGGAAAAGATCACATCTAATCTGAATTATCACACAGAGTTACCAATTTTCAGTCTATTTAGTTTTACTGCAGCAAGTTTGGACCTTCTGCATCTTGCTTCCTATTTTCATGGCATAGCGTTCCACTAGCAGCAACCTGTTCACTATCTTGATAATAATGATTTTATATTGAGGTATCTGTATGACATTTGGTAGCTTGAGATTGAAATTCTTAACTGTATACTTTACTTCCAGTAATTCCTTGGCATGTCACAGTTTCTAAAGCAATTTCTGACTTTCAACATGTGTCATCTGTAGACCACTGAGATATTCGGTATGTCAATGGCAAATCTTTCTAATCTTGCACAGCTTACCCCCTTGAGTACAGCAATGACTGGAGACAGTCTGTGGGAAGCTTTCACTCTTTTTCTATAAGCCTCAAATCACTTTTTCAAGAATACTTCTACAGGAAAATAGAGAGTAAAATACCAGTTAGCACTATTTTTTTCTTTGTCAAATGTCCATCTTCTGTTAGATAGTTAAGTAATTTATTTAAGATTTTTATTTATTTATTTGTTAGAGAGAGAGAGAGAGAGACAGAGACAGAGAGAGCGAGCGAGCACAGGCAGACAGAGTGGCAGGCAGAGGCAGAGGGAGAAGCAGGCTCCCTGCCAGGCAAGGAGCCCAATGTGGGACTCGATCCCAGGACGCTGGGATCATGACCTGAGCCGAAGGCAGCTGCTTAACCAACTGAGCCACCCAGGTGTCCCTAGTTAAGTAATTTAAAGTGAAAAAATTACTTCTTTTGAATTTCATTATTAAATCACTTAGTAGGCTTTTATTCATTTTAAGTATAAATACAATGATGCTGAAAAGGCTTAGTTTTTCCTTTTCTTGCTTAGCAATGCACCTCAAGTCAAAGTCCAATCCTGACAAATAGCACAATCATTAGACTGAGAACAATTCAAAATTAATGTATGTTCTTAATTTCATATTTGGATATCTAAGAAGCAGATTATCCTATGCACTTTAATATTCTTTTTTTTTGCCACTTTAATATTCTTTTTTTTTTTTTAAAGATTTTATTTATTTGTTTGACAGAGAGAGATCACAAGTAGGCAGAGAGGCAGGCAGGGAGAGAGGGGGAGGCAGGCTCCCTGCTGAACAGAGAGCCCGATGTGGGGCTCGATCCCAGGACCCTGAGATCATGACCTGAGCTGAAGGCAGAGGCTTTAACCCTCTGAGCCACCCAAGCGCCCCTTTTTTGCCACTTTAATATTCTTAAAGTACTTAAAATCACATCCTTTTTTAAATGACATTTGCAATTAAGACTAGTTTTTTAAAATTGAGATATAATTGACATATTAACATCATATTAGTTCCAGGTATATAACACAGTTATTCAGTGAAAGCATCTATTATAAAATGATCACAAAGTAAGTCTACGTTACTAACATCCATCTAGATTTTTGATGATAGAAAAGAAGAGACAGGACAGGAAGGAAAAAATGGGTGATTTCACATGGATACCATGGAAAGACAACACAAAGGTGACCTCTACTAGAAAAGTATCTTACTCAGAGTCACTAGCTACTGATACTTTTCAGACAACAATATTTATCACAGTATCTTACTTCCAGGATTGTCTTACCACCCCCAAACCTGCTCGCATGTGTGCTCTCTCTTCCTCTAAAATAATTAAACAGAATCTATACAATATTTTTTAGAAATAAGACTATAGACTTCATGGGGGCTAAAGCCACACCTACTCCATTTCCTAAATATTCCCAATGCTTGGCCCATTGCCTTATACATAATGGTGATTAATTAAATGTATGTTGAAATAAAATCGATGCCACTATTAATTACAGAGCATTTGGACTAAATCCCAAATTCCTTATCTTGGCATTATAATTCCCTGGCAATTTGGCTTTCAATCAACATTTCTATTTTCCCTATACTGCACATATTTTTGAATCATATTTAAATGTTTCACCTGTATTATTTTCTCCTCTGCCATGCCTCCTCCCATGTAACTAAAAGAGACAAAGCTTCTTTCAGAGGAATCATTCTGGTTCCCCCTTTTGCCTACCTGGTGCTCCTGTGGAACATTTAATGTTGACTCCTGGTATAGAAGGCAACTTCCCTATGATGAGGACTTCTTCCTTTACATTTTTCAAACCCAGTATCTATTTTTGCTATAGGTAGCTCAATATGAGGTATATATACATATCTACATATGTATATATGTAGATATATATAACTTATATATATATAACTCATATATGTACATATGTACATATCATATTGAGTTAGATCTTGAGTGAATGAAGTGAACAGAATGAATAAAATACATATTAGTTATGTTTTCAGGCATGAGTTAAGACAAGAAATGTGGTTGTTATTGTCTCTTTAAAAATGGAAATAAGATGGTAAATCAATCACTGGAAATATATTACTCATGTAACAAAACAGACTGAAAAATGTCTTTTTTGCCCACCAGGACTGTTCACTCCCAAAGGTCTTTTGGAGAGTAATGAGCGTTGCTCATTACTACCTTATCTGAAAGAATTTTAAAAACTTTTCTGATGTTTCTGTTTACTTGGCAAAATCATAAAAGATGAAATTTGGCCAAGCAGAAGTTGTTTTAGGGGATTAGAAAAGAATTAACATATTGTCCTCAAATGACAAATTCAAAATTTATATTTTCCAGAGACCTGGACATAAGTTTTACATCAAAACACAGTTATGCTTTGGAACTGGTTTTAGAATTCACCATTAATTGCTCCAATTTCCCACAAATTTAAGAATGTGTTGAAGGACACAAAAGTAAGAAAATTTTTCTATTTTTCACATTCATTTTGCTTCCAATGCTGCAGAAAATAAGCCAAATACTAATTATCTTGTTTACAATCATCTATATTATTGGCAGGAGAAGGATTAAGAACTTCTGCCTACCAATGTGTTTCCAGATGCAAAATAAACACCATAATTAGGATAAAAGGCAGCAACTAGATAGAAAAAGATTTTTCTGATTTTCCTATTCCAGGTGCTTAAAACTGTCTCTCCAAATGAACTAATACTTTAATTAGTAGCTCAAATGAAACATGAAAATTTATTGAGAATTCCAGCTAATTCCTAGTGTCCAGAGGGAAAAGACAATGCATGCTATCCTGTCATTCACTAAACATAGGACTAAGGGAAAAAAAAAAAAAAAAGTCTCCTAGTCCAGGCTATTTAACAACTGTAGTTTCTCTTGCCGCCAGCAACAAATAGTTCATGTAACATAAACACACATGGAGTAGTCTTAGACATGTCAATGTAGCACTGAAATTAGAAAGAGATGTCAAGGGGTGCCTGGGTAGCTCAGTTGTTAAGCATCTGCCTTGGGCTCAGGTCATGATCCCAGGGTCCTGAGATCAAGCCCCACATTGGGCTCTCTGCTCAGCGGGAAGCCTGCTTCTCCCTCTCCCACTCCCCCTGCTTATTCCTTCTCTCGCTGTGTCTCTCTCTGTCAAATAAATAAATAAAATCTTAAATAAATAAATAAAATTTAAAAAAAACAAGAAAGATATGTCAATTGCTGACAACTACTGCACACTTGTTAAAACACCAAGCATTTTTTTAAATGATTTTTTGAAGATTTTATTTATTTATTTCAGAGAGCGCAAACAAATGTGAGCAGGGGGAGAAACAGACGGAGAGGTACAAGCAGATTCTGCAGTGCATGGGGCTCCATCCCAAGGTCCTTAGATCATGACCTGAGCAGAAAACCAGAGCTAACTGCTTAACCGACTGAGCCACCCAGCTGCTCCTACACCAAGTGCTTTTTGAAGTGTTGTGCATATATTACCTCAGTGAATTCTATTATGATTCTTTTTCACAGATAAGAGTAATAAAGTTTGCGGCTTTGTGAGTTTATGAACCTCATCCAGTGTAACACATCTCCTCCAACACAATTCCAATCAAGGTAACTCTAGCACCCGGGTTCTTTACACATTGATCTCAACACTATGGTCACTGGGTGAATAGGGAAACAATGTCACAAGAAGAGATGCCAATAGAAGGCAAAATACCATACCACTTATGTGAAATAGTAAGAAAAATTACTTTGTAACTCAGGCATGAAGGTAATTCGTGTCCCACTTCCTTCATTACCTGATAAAAATGACAGCTGTATAACTGTTTGATTTTCCAGCTTCAACTGCTGTCTCAAGTGGCAGATTGACTATCCTGAGAAATGTGGTTAACTTCCTCAAATAATGAAATTTACCTGTCAATATACTAGGAAAAAAAAAACACCATGCAGATTTATCCACTATGCTGTGCCTACCCTCCTAACCAAAATGTAAATAAGGTTTTTTATTTGTTTGCTTTCTTTTGGGTGATTTGTTCTGTCTTAGGTTTCTCGATTTTTAAAAATTTTTCTTTTATTTTCTACCAGAGAAAGCAGGTGCACTATGTGACAAAAGAACCAAAGATACACACATATACATGCACTAATACTTGATACTGTACGGGCCCCTATATACCATTTTAGCACAAGGCAGGCTACAAAGGGCCGGGCACTGTAGAAACCTATTAAGAACTAAGCTGTGGGCGCCTGGGTGGATCAGAGGGTTAGAGCCTCTGCCTTTGGCTCAGGTAATGGTCTCAGGGTCCTGGGATCAAGTCCCCCATCTGGCTCTCTGCTCGGTGGGGAGCCTGCTTCCCCCTCTTTCTCTGCCTGCCTCTCTGCCTACTTGTGATCTCTGCCTGTCAAATAATAAGTAAAATCTTGAAAAAAAAAAAAGAACTAATCTGGAGGGGCTCAAAGACCAGCTCTTACAGCTATCAAAGATTTCCTTGGCTTCATTCTATACAAGAGACAAAAACTTTGCAGGCATTAAGAGTAATATGCTAGAAAAAAGAGAATTTGGGTCATGTTGAAAGGAAGTAAATATGTTTGATTCTACATATAGAAGTTAAAAATTGGGGAAAATAAAAAACCATCCAAGTATCAAAAGTCTAAAACAAAACAAAAAACACTATTGCTCAAAATAGAACTGAAAACAATGTCTTTTCAAATATCCTTTGACCCCCAACTGCCTTAGAGTTAACAAAGCTATTTGCAAACTACATGACTACATATAGTTTGACTACATGACTTAAGACTCTTTCTCCCACTGCCCCTCCACTCCCCCTCTCTAAAATAAACAAATAAATCTTGGGGGAGGGGGAAGGAAAGACATTGAAATGTGTCAGGTATGCCAAGTAGAAAAATTTTCATGTATTTTCTTAAAGTAAATTGAAACCAGATTAAACAGTAGGACAATATTAAAACAATGCTATGAATGTTTAACCAAAATATATAATATTAAAGAAAAGGAATGGCTTCCTTATTTATCCATCTAAGTGAAAAACAGATAAATATCAGACAATCTATACACACAAAACTTTTTTTTAAGTTATTTGTATATACTCTTCTTCATAAGAAGAGGTAAGATAAATTTGGGGCCACTTCGATATGAGTATAAAAGTTTGACCTGAGTTTTAATGCTTATCTCAGTATCTTTAAAATTAAAAGGCCTTGAGAGCAAGAAGAAATGTATCTTGTCTATGCAGAATTAATTGTCAAAATACATTTCAAGAAGATTGTAGAATCCTACACTATGAAAATCACCAGTTTTTTCCTCTACAGAACACAAAAATGTACATTCTTAACATCTAAATTTTGTAGATGTTCTAAATCCTAACTAATTTATTTACAGCACTTTGTTCCTATTTTATTCCTCTTTAAATTTGAACACTTTTAAAAAGAAGCCAAGAACATAGAATATGAAGAAAACATTAACTACTTTATTTTCTGATGAACAATAAAAAGTAAACCCTGGTGCCTATAAAGAGCAAATGAATGTTTAAAACAAATCTCAGGTTTTATTTTTTTTCCCCAGAGGTGTGAGACCCATAATACAAACTCAGATATTTGAGTCTGTTACTTGAAAAAAGCAGTTGTCTTTGGAGAGAGTCAAAGATGCAATTTTATAACCAGCAAAAGTTTGAATTTTTCATAAAGGAAATACTTTATTTTTTATTTTTAGAGATAAATCAGTCACCAAACTGCTGAAGTGAATTAAACTAAACTGGTCAACAAAAATAAAGACAGTAAAGATTCCAAAGAATAAGCATAGCAAAATACTCTTGGACTCAGCACTCAAAATTGGAAAGGAGGGTGGAGGGTACTATACAAAATCTCCTTTAAAAAAACCCAATGAATTCTTGCTTGGGTTTCGATTTTTTTGTGGCAGTATTACTTGTGATTATTACCTACTCAGTGTATGTTCCCTAAATATTACAAAGTAAGATTTTCCATTACTAAAACAAATGCTAAAAAAATATCATCTTCAGTGGGGAGGCACATTTAAATTAGAGAACAGCAATATCTCAAATTCTTTGAATGTGTTGATAAAGGTCTGGGTACTTGTTTATGAAGGTTAGAAGAAACAGTAAATATTTCTGATACCCTGACAACATGGCTTTGGGACAACATTTGATAAGACTTCTAATAACTTTAAAGATTTTTCATGTCTATTTGCAAAGATATTTTAATTCTCTCATTTTTTAAGCCACAGCAAGCAAATGTGCATCTGGAAATATAACATTATCCCCAAAATCTCACTGGTATTTTTTTTTATACTGTCTTAAAAACTTCTCAAAATATGTAATAACACACATGGATATACATACATTTATAGACAGACATTTTGAGTAACACTTTGTCCCAATATTTCCCTCCTCTTAATATTTCTGCCTAAAATGCACAAGCATATAAACTAATTGTTGTGAATAAACAATGGAAATACTTCACCAGGTTCATTGCTCTTCTATGAATATTTATATTAATCTGAAATGCTCTCAATGAATGTTGCATTTTCAACTAATCTACTCTGTAAACAATATATTCAGTAACCTTAGTCTGGAAAGAGCAAAGCTAGTAAAGAGAGAAAATACTGATGAGAATGATGATAGAATATACTTGTAGGTAAGGCAGTATAGACTGAAGACTGAGGTTTTGGCAACACCTAGGGTAATGGAATGTCAGGGAAAACAAAGTGTCACCAATATTATTGCCAAACAAAGGCACAAAGAAAGAGCACCTACCCAGTTGTGCCTATACACTCAAGCTGATAAGCAAAGTTTGTAAGGATTGTGTAACTGATCATTGTGGACCGGTGAAATGCTACTCTCTTTTTTGGAACATTAACCTGACCCAGGATTTGAAGTTCAGTGGTATTGTTGGTGGCTCAACCAATCAGGGAGAATTTCAGGGACTCCAACATTATCTACTAAATATAGCAATTATTGTTTTTACCCAGGTTTGCTGCCACAAAGTAACTCAACATTTCCCACAGAAATAAACAAACAAGATGGTTGATGGGACCCTATTTTCCATTAAAGTAATTGCTAAGAAGACAGATGAATAGTCAGGTTAAATTCTTCAGACTTGATAGTGGAAGCTGGAGAAGTTGAAGTGATACTTTGTAAATATGGCTCTTTTCTGCCTTATTTGTAAGACAGAAATTATCTGTAAATTGAATATGGGCTCAAGCCAACCTAGGCTGTTTTGTTTTTGTCCCTAACCTTTCTTACACCGTGGGTGGTTCTTTATCAGGACCTTTAGAGTACAATCAGAAGAGAGCCATGCTGAACCACCAAGCTGCAAATTAACTCCAAGAGTGGACAATGATTGGAAATACAGTATATCAATCCCAATACAACCTCATCTCAGGTACATTCCTTCTTGCTGTACTTTGGGGTAGAAAACAGTCCTTTAGGCTTTTGGATCAGGGAGAACTTCCAAAAGGTACTTTTCCACTTGAAAAATACTGTAGTTCGATTTTAGCATTGCCTTTTGACAGATTCTGAAGTTAAGTAGCTAGAGAACTTGGCTCAATCATTCATCATTTCTGTGATATATATCTTCATAGAGTTCAGAGTACACACAACCAACGAGAGTTCAAAAACACCTACTTCATGGTTGTTAGGCAAATATGCTGTAATGAAGAGATGACTGGGTTTGAATTAAGAAGAGCTGACCTCTACTAAGTTATGTATTTGCATATGCCCATCGAATAAATGATACCAGGTATCTTGTTGTGGAAGGTTCTAGGGATATTAGGAAAACCTGAACCTAGACCTAATTTTAGAAAGCATAGTCTAGTTGTTTGCCTGGCTTAGAGTAGACACATAGTTATTTTTTTTTAAGATTTTATTTATTTATTTGACAAACAGAGATCACAAGTAGGCAGAGAGGCAGAGAGAGAGGAAGGAAGCAGGCTCCCTGCTGAGCAGAGAGCCCGAGGCAGGGCTCAATCCCAGGACCCTGGGATCGTGACCTGAGCCAAAGGCAGAGGCTTTAACCCACTGAGCCATCCAGGTGCCCCAGACACATAGTTATTAATTGTTGTATAAACAAGTTTAAATGAAAATCTCACGTAACATCTAAACAGGTATTTGCCCTTTCAAAGTATGCCTCTTGGGCAAGTTTACTTATATCAGTCATCACCATCTAAGCCTTAAGTCATTGACTATAAAGAATATAATGAAACCAATTTAGATATAAGTAACTGCCAGCTCACACCCTTGTTCAATTAATACATGAAATCTTTATTAAGTATCAATATTAAGTACAAATATTAAATATTTCTATGTGAATTACAAAAGTAGAACCATAGAATAACTACATAATGGCTCTGTATTTGGTGGGTTACACTGAAGTTTATAGCCAGAGATTGACTTTTGACAAGTTATAAGTATCCAGAATTGCCCCAGGTAGAGAAAGATTATTAAATGAAGTACAATTGTTATACTAATTTTATTTCAACTTCCTATGTGATAAATGCTCTGAATACTATTAATAGGTGTACTTTATTTGTCCAATGTTTACTGTTCTGCCAGTCATGATAAGGTAACTAAACTGCTAAATGTATTAATATGTGAAAGTAATGTGAAGGGGCGCCTGGGTGGCTCAGTGGCTTAAGCCTCTTCCTTCGGCTCAGGTCATGATCCCAGGGTCTTGGGATCGAGCCCCACATCAGGCTCTCTGCTCAGCGGGAAGCCTGCTTCCTCCTCTCTCTCTGCTGTCTCTCTGCCTACTTGTGATCTCTCTCTCTGTGTCAAATAAATAAAAAATAAAATCTTTAAAAGAAAGTAATGTGAAAATAATTTTATTTGTGAATGCTCTAACTACTGCTATGTCACTTATCCTGAGTCTTAAAAAATACCTTATTTGGTAAAATTAAATGATTTTCAAATATATTTTTCCATAATTGTCTATACATGTGACTTATAAACATGAACATTTTTATATGTCTGCTAACTTTTTAGTAATAATGTTTAGTAATCCTGGCTTTTCACCATTTTTTTGAAACATCAAGTATTACATTGATCCCTGGCTATGTTTTGCAAAACAAACACCCAATCAAAAAACACCACATAAATACACATAGCAGGACCAGTAAAACAAAATTTTAAAGTATTATTTGTAGTAAATAGTATTTTTATATTTCAATCCTTTGTTTACTGGACTTCAATTACTGCTCTGAGAGTTCATAAGAAATGTCTACTAAAGATTTTTTTTCTAGCTAGATGAACATGGATTGCTGAGATTTGAAAATGCGTGTATCATTTCTCTACTTGAAAAACCATTCAATTCATACAATACTTTGGTTCACATATTTACAACAAGAAATGTGTTAATAAATGACCTATGGAGTCAAAATTTTAAGTAGTTTGGTATCTTTAAACGACAGATTTCTGAATGTTTTAATTTCTTAACTGAAACAAACTGACATTTTCTGGATAATCTGATACATAGTTTGACAGCTAACTCAATAATCTTAATCAAATTTGAAAACAATTTTTCTTTTTCTAAAAAACTTTTCTTCGCATTACTGTAATTGTTCATTTTTAGGAAATTTCTCCTTGCAAGTAAATGCTTCTTTATGATATTAAGTTTTGTTATTCATTGTTCTTGTGACACTATTTTCTTCTACCAGGCATCACTGGTAGAAGACTAAATATTTTAAATCAGTAATATGCAACAATTAAGGAATTTGAATTCTGGCTTACATTCCCTTTTTCAAGCTTATAAACTGACTGCCAAGAATTAGCTATGATGTTTCATAAAAAACTGCCAAAATCAAAACAACTAAGTTCCACAGGGACAATCAAATATAACAAACTAATGAGAACTTGCAAACCATAGTAATATTAAAAAGAAAGCAAGTGAAATTATATTATTATTGTTAATTTGTACATAATCTTAGCCAATGAAAATCGGAACCTAAGGGTTAATGAGGCCAACATCAAGGTCTCTATTCAGCAAGGTCGAAAATATACAGACAATTATTCTCTTTCATGTGGAGACAAATAATCATTAACCTGAATAGGAAATTCAAGGATGCATGCAACATGTTTCCAGAGAAAATTAGTGCCATATGTGGATTCCCTTAAGTACAACTTTGCAACAGAAACAATTTATTAAAAAACTGAACTAGTCAGCAACTATGTAGTGATATCTATTCAGTATTGGCGTGACCCAAAAGAACTTCAAGACTAATAAGGGAGGTAAAGGGTAAGCAAACATTAAATAATATATTTTAAACAAGATAATTAGTGTACCAGGGAAAGTACTCAGGGTACAATGCTAGCTTAGAAGATATGTGTTTCAGGAAATTCAGGGAGGCTGTGGAGAGGGAAGATACTAGTACTGAGAAGTACTCCAGTCAGAATATGCTCATGTGGATATTCCAAAAAGAAAGAAGATATTCCAAAGAATAAAGGTGGTATACTGCACATGTATGTGCATATGTATATTCACGTATTTTTTTAGCAAAAAATACATGGAAATGAGACAGGAGAAATATGCAGGAGGAGATCATTAAAGACTTGATGAGAACTAAGAGTTTTGATTTTAATTTGGTAAATGAATAGGGCTTACTGACGTATGTTAGCATGTAAGTAACATGACTGATTTTATATTTTCAAAGGATTGTTCCGTGGATTTAGTGATCCAAAGAGATACTGCAAGAACACATCACCCCCACACATTTGTCATAACCTGACAAACCAATGGTCGTTTATGAATTATTTTTTTTAATATTTTATTTATTTATTTGACAGACAGAGATCACAAGTAGGCAGAGAGAGAGGAGGAAGCAGGCTCCTTGCCAAGCAGAGAGCCTGATGTGGGGCTCGATCCCAGGACCCTGAGATCATGACCTGAGCTGAAGGCAGAGGCTTTAACCCACTGAGCCACCCAGGCGCCCCTCGTTTATGAATTATTTCTGACAGTTTTCGTACTTCAGGAATTCAAGAGCAGCTTGACTCAGTGGTTCTGACTCAAGGTTCTCATAGTGGGTGGATTCATCTGAAGGCTTGACTGGGTCTACAAGATACATTCATTTGCAAGCTGACTCTCTCAAAAAACTGGGAAGTTCTTTCTGGCTATTGGTAGGAACCTGAGTTTCTCACTAGGTAGGCCTCTCTATGGGTCTGTGTGAGTGTCCTCACAGCATGGCTACAGAACAAGGGACCAATAAGGAAGCTGCAACACCTGTCAGAAGTCACATACTATCACTTATGCCATGTTTTATTTTTCAGGAAAAAACAAAACAAAACATAAAACTCCAATTCATTGTTGCAGCAGCTTCCACAATAGGCATGAGAGGGATGATGATCATCAGGGGCCATCTTGGATGCTATATATTATAGAAATGATCTAGGTGTCTGGGCAATGAAACCAGATATAAAAGAGAATTAGTTCTAAGAATCAAAATCGGAAATAATGACCATCTGAGTTATAATCATAAGAGAGGGGATAAGGAAAAGAAGCCTTAAGACACATTCATAAAGTAGAATTCACAAACATGTTCACTGATTGGCTGTGGAAGGTAGGAGTACACAAAGAGCCCCAGATGATTAGCAGGTTTTAGGTTTGGGTTATTAAGAAAGGGTTGGTACAGGAAATCATGATAAAGGAGAAAAAGCAAGAATAAGTAAGATGGAAAGTTGTTCCTTTATTTCTTCAGATGGCATTCAATTTCCTGAGGGACTTTTGTGTGGATATAGTAATCATAATCATAGATGGCACTGACTGAGAAATTTTATGGGCAGGTACTCTTCTAAGTCCTTTACATATTCATGTCTTAACTAACTGAATTTTAACAGCACATGTTTAAAGTAGGAGCTAACATTATTCCCAAATTATAAATGAAGCAAAGACAGATCAAGTAATTAGTGTAAAATTCCACACCAAGTATCTTTATTCACATTAGAGCTAGGAATCAAAGTCACCTTTAGTTCTGCCTAACTTTTTTTTTAAGGTTTATTATTTATTTATTTATTTGAGAGAGAGAGTACAGAGGGAGGGCGAGAAGCAGACTCCCTGCTGAGCAGAGAACCTGATGTGGAGTTTGATCCTGGACCCTGAGTCATGACCCAATGCTTACCCAAATGAGGCACTCGGGCTCCCCTCTGCCTAACTATCTTAATTGCTATTACCCTTAAACCCTATGGTAACCATCCCTTTTGTCTGAACAATCTAATAGAAATCACTCTTATGAAGTTGTTTAAGTGTTACAATGCCAGATGTATTGGAGGAAATTTACCAATGTGAATTACGTAGAAAACTTAATTCCAATAGATTTGTTTCCACGACAGAATTTCTATTACTGGGCACCTGGGTGGCTCAGTGGGTTAAACCTTTGCCTTCAGCTCAGATCATGATCTCAGGGTCCTGGGATCAAGCCCTGCATGGGGCTCTCTGCTCAGCAGGGAGCCTGCTTTCCCCACCACCCTTGCCTGCTGCTCTGCCTACTTGTGATCTCTTTCTGTGTCAAATAAATAATAAAATCTTAAAAAAAAAATTTCTATCACTAAGAAGAAAAGGCATTGGATTGGATAGTACGGGGTAGTGCATCAAATTATGCTATATCTGGTTCACCAATAGTTAGGAAAAGATCATAGACACGGATTAAAAAAGAATAGTTATAAATTTATGAAAGAAAATTTTGTTAATATTTCTGTTGTCACACCCTATCATGTAATTATTCTGCTGTCACACCCTATCATGTAATTATATTATACAAGGTATGCTGTCTTTTGGAAAGGCAATTCAATTTCTTTTTTTTAATTTTATTTTTTTTATTTACTTGATAGACAGAGATCACAAGTAGGCAGAGAAGCAGGCAGAGAGAGAAGGAAGCAGGCTCCCCACTGAGCAGAGAGCCCGATGCGGGGCTCGATCCCAGGACCCTGAGATCATGACCTGAGCCTAAGGCAGTGGCTTAACCCACTGAGCCACCCAGGTGCCCCGGCAATTCAATTTCTTAAGTGAATGAAGTGTGTTTGAATTCCAAAAGTACACAAATGTCAGGCATGCCACATAGCAGAACAGTAAAAACATGATCAATAATTCAAGCAAAGTATAAGATTCACTTATAGTAATAAGTGCTTACCCTTTCCACAGTGATTTGAAAATTCAAAAACGGTATGAGCAATGATCATTCTTTTTCATTGTAAGATTTTATTATGGTATCTATAATTTAATCCTTATCTTGACTATATCTTCCCTCAGTCCTCCCACAAACAACTGTAAAGTAGGAATTTTAAATCCTATTTTACAGATAAAGAATTTACTTCTTGAAAGAAATAGGAAATTTGTAAAAAAAAAAAAAAAGATTATGTACTCGAATCACGGGAAGAAAAATCTGAAAGTAGTTACACTAGAATGTGAAAGTCTGTGATGCATCTCTGTATTATCATGGGACTACTGCTTGTGTTTAACAGTCATAGAAGCTAAAGAATGAAAGAAGTAAGGAATGTCAAAACATTTGGGGTTTCAATGAAGAAATATACATTGGTAAAGATATAAAATTTTAAAATAATTTAGTTAGGTTCAAATGTTTTAAATTAGAAGATGATAAACGTATATACATTTATTTAGCAAGATATGTATAATGAGTTCCCAAAGAATAACTTGGGAGTTACCTTGATAACCAGTAACCAGCTGAGACTTACAGTCTGAGCTAACAAAAACTTTCTCTGCTAACCATCTGTACTAAAGTTCTACTTATGTCAACCTATGAACATGATGCTTAGCACTTACCTTTACTCGGATTCATTCTTTTCTATACTATGCTTATTTCTCTATTGGATTTTTTAAAAGAATGTCAGTATTCTTAGTTATAACCCCTCCTCTAGCATTCATTACTTTAACTGTAACCTGATCTCAATGAACCCTCCTTATCAGCTCAGCAAAAAGAACCTGAGCGTGTTTTAGGTCTTCAGAAGATTGTGTACTAGTTATCAAACTTGAAGTAAAAGAAAAATGATATAGCAAAATTTTTGATGGCCCAAACTAATGATTGTTGCTACACATAAAGATGCCATGTACTTAATATGTAATAGTCTGCTACAGGGATATGTTTTGTATGAGGCATATTTCATTTACAAACAAAAATGAGAGCTTGCAGGGAGGTGCAAAATGTAGGTAAAGGGATAATGAAGTGTCCAGGGCTGCCATGAACAGCTGTACAAGATGTGCGTTGACCAAAAGTACTGGGCATCGGGACAATTGAGCTTGGTGTTAAAGCCTATCCTCCCACCTGAAGAGATGGGCATTTTTCTAAATCTAACAAAAAGGGCATAAGGGTAAATCCAGGTCTATAGGAGAGAGATTGTTGTTTCAGAGCAATAAATGCACTAAGTCATTTTTAACCAACACCACTCCCTTTACATAGAATTGTTCTCCTTCCTTCCCTTTACCTCTTTTCACTTTTAAAAAATCTCTTTTGACTCTTATCTTTCTCTGAGTTATTGTAATTGTGGAGTAATGAACAAACAACTTGTAGGCCAGGTTCAGTTCACATCTTTCTTTGTACACTCTGCAAGTTCAAAAAGGACTGTACATTTTTAAATGCTTGAAAAAAATAATTATATAATGACATATGGCAGTTTTATAAAATTCATATTTCAGTGTACATAAAGGAAGATTTAGGTGGCATAGCCATGCTTACACATTTACATATGGTCTATGGATTGTTTTGTGCTAGTGATGAGTAGTTGCAATAAAGACAGTATGGTGTCCTAAGCTGAAAATATTCAGTATCTGGACTTTACGTGAAATTTGCCAACCCATGAGCTAGGAAGTTCACATTAATTCACGGATGTCATATCATCTTATTGGGTATATTCCTACTTTCCCTGAGACCTCAACCTGAAGTACAAATATCAGGATCCATGACATGAGTAATGAAAGAACTCTTCAAAATCTGGTTCCAAACAGTCATTCAGGTCTCCATTCAGCACTAAGCTCTATCTTTCCAGATCCCATACTACAACCATTGTTAACATCCTAAGGATCCTGACCATATATATTTTCATACCTGAAAGGATTTGAAAGTGCTCTGGGTTCAGGCCAGGACAGAAGTACCTTTTGTGCCACTCGAAAGTTGCTTGGCTTTAGATGATTACTTCAGCATTTAGGCTTACAGTTTGTAATTTTTTTAGAAAGAATTTTAGAACAGGATTGCTAATCATTTCCTCAAAGAACTGTTGTGATAAACAGATAACAGAATATGAATTGCCTAGAAAATAACCTGATACATAGTAACTTCTAGTTTTCTTTTAGATTCCTTCAACTTGCCCTTTCTTTGGAAATTCAGTTCAAATTTTAAGGCAATTCAGATATCACCTCCTCTGGGCAACCACTTGGAATCTCTCACGCAGAGCTAGATAGTTTTCCAACAATCTGGTTGTCACACTGTGCTCCCATTGCCTTCTCAAAGGGGAATTTGTAACATTTCCACAGAAATACTAGGCTTACAGAGTTGCTACAAAGTCTAAATGATCTTAGTTATGAAAATGCCTTGTCAAAGAAAGCTCTCAAATGGCCACTGTTGATGTATTAGTTCTTCTGTTAGCCCCAGATATTTATCTAGTACCTAACATGTGGTAGGAAGGTAGAAATACGTGACAGATGAATGAATGAACAAATGAATGGGTTAAATCAATGATTATCAAATGTAAGCTAGAGACAGAATTAGTCAAGAGGACTTGTGAAAACCCAGGTTGCTGGGTCCAAAGGCAAAGTTCGATTCCATAGGTCTGGGATATGGCTCACTTTCGCATTTCTAACAAGCACCTGAAAATTGGTGGCAATGCTGATCTGGAAAATACAATCTAAGAACAACCAGCTTAAAATAATCTTGAGCAACTTCTCAGTACCAACTATACACATTCTGTCACCACATCACCCAGCAATCAATTTCTGTTTTGTTTTGCACATTTGGCTGCTCCATACTTGAAAATGGCCTTTTAAAATCCAGAATACTCCAAACTCTTATTTATCCACATCATTATTGAAATGATAGGTGGAAGAGAGAGTCAACATTTCTTAAATTAGAAAATATTTTTATCAAGCATGCATTCCAATCTTATTTGTGAATAGCACTTGGCAAATTAAAGAAACAGACAATGACAAGAGTTAAAATGATACCCACAATACCGTATCATTAGTTTGTATTTCAATAAATGAGAGGATTTAATAAAATAAAATGTGAAGTAACTAATTAATAGATACCAAACTATAAAAAATCATTGATAAAGATAATTTTTTAAAAAGACAATACTGTAAGTTAAGAGGTGGGATTTTAATGGCACTAGTGCATTGTCTCCATCAATATCTAAAAAGACCTCCAATCAATGTTATATTTAAATTCACTGTGCTTGTATTAGTCTTCATAAAGTTTACCTTTTTACTATATGGAAACTGATTACCAACAAAATTCTAAAATGGTTTATTTCATATGTTTTTACTGGTAAATGCCTTCTGCAAAAACTATAAATAAAATCTTTAAAGATTGAGAAACATTTAGGACCTGAAATTGACTATAAAGTGTATTTTATCTATACATCTATGTCACACATTGCATATTGACATTTCATTATGATAGAATAATTCAGATGTCAAGGAACTGTGATTTTACTTCCTCAACAATGCAAGGGTGGAAAATTATTTTCTCTGTATTCTTTCAGATTCTTGGCTGAGACCCACTACAATAAAACACAGATTAACGGAAAGATAAAAAGTCTTGGTCACATCTATACCTCCTCAGTTTCTCCTGGGTCTTTCCCATGTGTACGGGAAGTACACCTGTTATTAAATTCAAACACTATTTGTTTTGTTTTGTTTTTTTCTCCTGTGACTCTTTTATTCCAGGGGAGTGTCAGGTAAGAACCTAAAATTGTAGGGAGAAAATCATTTTTCCTATGCTACACCAGGAAAACTAAATTTCTCCCCGAAATGGTACAAGCCATAACCCTATTTAAATAGCATCTTTAGTTAAAAACAAAAAAAGATCCACCCCTATGTTTATTGCAGCATTATTTACTATCACCATGACATGGGAGCAACCTAAATGTCCATCATTAGAATGGACAAGGAAAATGTGTTGTATATACACAATGGAATATTACACAGCCATAAGAATGGATGAGATCGTGCCATTTGAGGCAACATGGAACGACCTAGAAGGTATTACACTAAGTGAAAAATAAGTAAGACTAAGAAAGATAAATACTGTATGATTCCATTCATAAATGGAACCTTAAGCAAAATGCATAAACAAAAAAAAGCAGAATCAGAACTATAAATATAGAGAACTGCTAGTTGCCAGAGGGGGTAACAGGATTGAGCAAAATCATTGAAGTGGGAGATACAGGCCTCTAGTTCTAGAATAAGTCAAAGGAATAAAAAGCAAAGCATAAGGGAAACAGTCAATGATATGGTAACAGCAATGAAATAGGACAGGTGGTAGCTACACTTGCATTGAACACAGCATAATACATAAGCTTGTAGAGTAACCCAGCTGTAAAAAAAAAAAAAAAGAAGATGATGTTGGGTGGGGGCTGGGAGTCAGTTATGGGAGGTTACCAGAAAGAACACAGAAAACAAGGGTTTTCAGGGTTGCTATGCAAATTAAGTCCTTCCCTTCTACGTTGATAAGAGTTTCTAGAGATTTAGAGGAAGATCTTTGCATTCCTGGTACAGAGAAAGAGACAAATTTGCAAGTGGAGATTTGCCTTATAATGTAAATGTATCTTAACAAAAGGGTAATTTCTACTCTGCTACTCTGCTGCTTCTTAAAAATAACCATCTCAGAATTAATCTTAATGCCAAAGAAACATATTGGGGTGGCAAGTTCTGCTCCCTTTCAATGACTATGTTGGTTATGGCACTATGTGCAATAGCTTTTTTCCATTTCATTTTTCATTCTAAAATCTGACACTTTAAAGGTCAAAGTGGATGCAAACTCTTGTCATGGGCTGATACCACCCTATAAGACTATAATACAGAAAGTATTGAAAGCCACTTTTCTGTTTTACTGAAGAAGAAAGTGAATAGATCCCGGACATGAAAGATTGCCCATGTACAGTGATGTGAACAATTCACTGAAAGTGATTCTGAGTTACACCTCCAACCCTTTAAAGTGGATGGAAAATAAGGAAAGTATTACATTTTAGGAATGTTTGGTTCCTTTAAATCTCCAAACTCTGTATGTTTTATTTTCTTCTGAAGTGTCTAGCAATCTTTTATGCTATTTTGGACTAGTCTATGTTTATTTTTGTCATAAGAATATTTAGAATCAAAGGACAAAAATGAAAATGATGCTCTCCCTTTTAATTCTAAACTGTGAATGTCTGTGGATTTCTAACCTCATCTGTCCTTTGCAAGGCTGTTCCCGTTATCAGTGAGAACCAGCCATCAAGGCAGTTAGTTATGTAATCTCCCTGAGCAGCCCTAGAGGCAATATTCTGAGGGTGAAAAAGTTACGTGTCATTTCTCTTTCAAGGTATTTTTGTTTTACACCCAAATCAATGATAGCATGCAAATAAAAATGCAGTGCCACAGATGGGTACTCACATGTATTCTCTACTTTATCAGAAAGGAATGACCCAGCATTCCTCCTAAGGAGATGTTTTCACAGATTGTTTAAATACATGGGCTTTGCAATCAAAAAGATCTGCCCTTAATTCTTCACTCTACCGCCTCCTAGTTACATGATCTTGTCCAAGTTTCTTAAACTTTCTGGAACTTTGTAATCTAATCTGTTTAGTGGACATAATAACATAGACTTAGGACTTTTGTGGCAGGCAGCCTGGGGCCGGGGGGTAAAGCTAATGTGTAATTTGCACAACATGTTACGGAATATGGTAATATTTTATTCACTAATTTATATCAGGGTAATAATAACGCAATCCTTTGACAAAAATTAATTAGATTACCATCATTATTTGGGTATAAATTAGTGAATATAACACAGGGGTTATTTAATAGGAAAAAAAGGTAATCAGTATAAATGAAGATAAACATTTATTCTAAATTCCGTTCATGTACGGTGATAGAAAGGGTGGGCATTATTTAGGAAAGCTGATGAAGATACCCTCAACTATCTCAGGCCTGTCTCTCCTCTGATCCAAGTGATCTCTTGGCAGCCTTGCTCCGGGTGGTGTTATTAAGCCCAAAGCCAGGGTACAAAGCAGAAATCCAAAGTCTGTTGAATTTGCTTAGCAGCTCAGGGATTTTCTCTCCTTGTCCAGTTTTCATCTTTCTCAAGAGTAAATGAATTTCACTTTGGACCAGTTGGTATCCAGATATTAAATTTAACTTCAACAAATTCTTAAGATTTTTGACAAAATGCAGACTCACAGCACTCTTCAAGATTAAAGAGATCAGTTGCTCAGGAGATTAATCACAATGGTTAAGCACATATTATATTTTTCAAATGCTGTGCTTGGTTCTTTCTCAGAAGCCATAAGGAGAAATACATGAAAGAGATGCAAATGGAATATACAGCATGGTGATTATAGTTAATCCTGCTGAACTGTATACTTGAAATTTGCTAAGGCTGGATCTGAAGGATTCTCACCACACACATACACAAAGGATAACTACGTGAGGTGACAGGTGTGTTAATTAGCTTGACTGTGATAATTATTTCATAATGTATATTATATCACATTATATCCTTAAAAATTCACATTCTACAGCAAAATTATCTACAATTTTGATTTGTCAATCATACTTCAATGTAACAGGAAAATAAATATTTTAAAAATAATTTTTTTTTAAAACTAGAGGGCCTGGCTTCAATTAAGACATTATCAATGATGTAGAATCTCTGATATGCAGTGCTCTTACTTTTCACATAAAACTCAAAGGTACTGTAAAGATAAGTGATTAAAATATATAAAAGCTCTTTATAAATTATCTATCAATACCATTTTTTAAAATAGTACTATTTGTAGGTTCTTGAATCCAGGCTTAAGTATTTGAATGAATCCTCTATGCAGTGAAGTTCTGGTAAAATGTTTTAACAGTGGTACAAAGATAATTGAATTGGTATTTTTTTAGAAAAAGAAATATAGGAGGAGCTCATAAAATGAACAGTTCTTCAAACAGAGAGATTAGAGACAGCAGAAAATTATGTTTTGTAATCCTTTGTGTATTAGGTAAGAAAGCCCTTAACTAAGATCCTAGCAGTGGGCAAGAAGGAGAAAGAAATCTGAATGTTCCATTAGAGGAAGGAATGAAATGATTTCAGAATTATTTAGCTAAAAAAGATGAAGGAGAAGGGAAATTGGAAGCAGTTCTATGTTTGGTAAGCGGCTGAATAATGCTGTCTTTGATCAAAACAGGAGGCGGGGATGGGAAATACATTTCAGATAAAGGGATGCATTTACCTCTTTTACACATTGTTTCCTTGGTAAAGTTTTCCACTTCTCTGTTGTTCTGAATATTGTAGAGGGCAACCAAGGGCAGACTGGCCCTAGATGGGCCACTTAACATGAACAGTATTTTGAGTTAAAAGCAATCAAGACCCAGCAGATTCAGAAAAAGCTCTTTACCTCCCCCCTCAACAGCCTGCCTGTACCAAGAAGAGAGATACTGAGGGAGATTCCTGTTCATCTAAGAAACCTATCTGCCTAACAGGGCAACCTTTGCTTTCTACATATCTCATCTTTCTGCTAATGGTCTCCATTTGTATTCCCCCTTTTTCTTCCCTTTATATTCTCTGACTCCTACCCATCTCCTTAGCTCACATAAAGACCTTGTTGCCTAATATTCTTTGTAATTTCCATGTCTGTGTGGATTACTCCTATGTATGCTATTACATTTAATTTTCTCCTTCTAATCTGTCTCGTGTCAATTTGTTTCTTAGTACAGCTACAAGGACCTGAGGAGCAGAGGAAATTTTTCCTTCCCCCAAAAGTATTAAGGATTTTACCTTTGTTAGATAGAAAATGGCTGATTATGCAATAATATTATATGATTTGTAAATCTTTACTTAGGAAATCATAAATAACCTCTATAAAATTAATGTCTATTCATTGTCACTATTTTTAAAACTGTAATTGAGATAGGGAAACTGAAGGAACTCCATGAAGAATGGCTTTGGGTTTTTTTTGTTTGTTTGTTTGTTGTTTTGTGTGTGTGTGCTCATTTTCTAGCTTCTGTTCTTGCTACGATCTGTACCCCCGTCTAACACATGACTTATATTATAAATAATAATGTCCTACTTAGAAGGGTCAAGATCCTAATGACTTTCTTGGACTCTTCTAGAACACCAGATAACATCTAAGGAATGACCAGGCTAGGCTGTCATGTAGGTATTCCAGACCACTGAATCTAGACATCTTGACACCAAGAACCCCTGGGTCCAGGGAATAAGCAACACGGAGGACACTTGGACATTAGTCCTTGCTTTGACCAGTTTCTGGATGCCTGAGAAGACAGGCACACCAGATGACAATACTCAATAAACACCCCAAACCCTAAGCAAAGATGAGGCTCACTCTTCTTTCTAAGTCTCCCAGGAGCTCTGTTTGTATCTGTACTTTCCCTCTACCTTCAATAAACTCTGCTCTCACTTCCTGCTGGCTCAAGTTTGATTTCTACCCTGTGCCAAGGACCCTCTTGGGTGGTCCTGAGGGAATACCTCTTGGTCCTCGGAACTGGCCTGCCTACATCATAACTGATAACATATTGCATATACATATCTGTTATGAAAATTTTTTTTGTAATTTCAATTTATAAATATTTATCTAAAAGATCCCTATGAATCAAACTTAAAAAAACATTTTTCTGTTAATGTCAAAGTCAAAATTCCAAATAACCAAAAAAGACATCATTGCTACATATTATATGTCTTAAAACACATTTTAGAACTAAACTTTCATATCTTATTACAATGGTCATTTTTTATTATCTAGTTCTCTATCAAATTCTGGTAAAGCTAACACTATAATTGTACTAACACATTAAAATTTGGAACAAAAAATTCAAGATGACCTTTTCATATCTTTCACCAATTATTCCACTTCATTTCCTAAAAAATAAACCAAAACAAACAAACAACAACAACAAAACCTCACCATTTTATCCCTAGGAATATATGCTCTTAGTTTTACTAAAATTATATCATTCAACAACAGAGAATTCCTTCTTAAAAAAGTTAATCTATTGTTCTTTTGATATACTTGCCTTCTTTAAATATTAACAACTATCCACAGTCAATCCAAAAGTAACAAATTGATAATTATATTGAGTCTTTGGTGATTGAAATATGTGGGGTGTATGTGTGTGCGGGGGTGGCATGGATCATTGCAACTATTTTAAACGCTGAAAAGAGGTCAGTATTTTGAATTGAATCTTAATGGATTTGTACTTATATGGGTAATAAATTCTAACTAAAACATTCAGTTAAATGTGACTATTGCTATCTTTTTGGTAACATCTAATTAATTGGAGACAACTATGTAAATGACTACATTTCCCGTGGCTCATAATTGTGTTCTGCATAGAAAACACAAGTCATAGATCTATTAGAATTATTTTGTTACATACTGGATCAGGGAGCGTTAGGAAACATAATTTAAACAATTAGAAGATATGAAAGAGTAAATTTGATATTATTTCATGAAAGCAGCAACTTGCTCCTGATAATGTTGTCACCAGTACTTTGATTCAAGATGATATACTTGTAGTATACAACATTGTAAAGTATTATAAGGAAACCTTTCATAAGAAATTCCTAAGTGAGTTAAATATGTTTCATATATTGTCACAGTTGCTAGAGCCAATAATTTAATTTTGTTTTTTTCAAAGGCATCTTTTTAAAAGTTAACATTCTTCTCTTTGGTCCACTACCAACTATAAATAGCCTAAATGATAAGCTCCAATGTACTGAAGCATTGGAATTTAAAAAAAAAATGACAAAAAATACTTTAATGGAATTATTGTGTAAAAAAGTGGCCTCTATATTGATGTAATCACAAAAGTATAACCTGGTAATGCACAGAATTAAACTGTGATGAATAATACAAATACATTGAAAAATCGAGGCCTGCTGTTAATTCCTTTGTAGTAATTTCAAACACAAAAGCTTTGGTTTAAACTATTGGTTTAAAAACTACAGGCTAGATTGTCAACTGTTTTTCCAAAGTATAATTTTACTGAGATTATTCACTGGTTAAATTCTCAATGATGTGAACAAGCCAACAATTTGTTAGTTTTACTTCAACACTTAGTTCAAGTGAAATAATAAGGCCAGTTTAAGAGGTGCCTAAAATTCACAACCTTAAAAAAATATATATATGTTACTAAAAGTAGCACTACCATTTAAGTTCAAAATCACTCCAGATCCTTGGTATTAAACCTATTTATAACTATGGTTTTATTTTTAATGATCTATGATAATTTTTGCCCTAAGATTAGCAGACAAAATATATTTCAATAACGGCCCATGGATATGAGATTATTATGACTTTGGTATGTTTTATGCTTCTTATGTTGATTTCCAACTCATATTGTTATGTTTAATCATTAAGGCAATAACCCAGAAAAATCAGAATTTAGTAATTGCTATAGTTTGCTCTGAAGAAACAAGGGAATGCAACTGTTTCCAATTATTGTTTATAATTATAGATCTCTTTCTTTAACACTTTTTGTTTTAGGAGTGAATTCACAAGAAATATTCACTGGGCAATAATGTAAGAACAAGTAAAGATAATCAACACAGTTTATAATGATCAAACCAAATGTAAAGAGTTGAATAGTAACTCCCTCCAAATTTATATCCTCTCAGAATCTCAGAATGTAATCTTATTGAGAAATAGGATTTTAGCAGATATAAATAAGGATCTCAAGATGAAATTATCTTGGATTTAGAGGGGACCCTAAATCCAATGACTGATGTTCTCCAAAAAGAAAGAATAGGGAGATCTGGACACAAAGAGATACACAGACCAAGAAGACAGAGACACAAAAGAGAAGAAGGTCATGTGAAGTTCAAAGCAGAGATTGGAATTATGTATGCTTCCATAAACCAAGGAAGGCCAGGAGCAATCAGTAAATTCAAAGAGGCAAAAGAGGAATGTTCCCAAGAGCGTTTAAATGATATGGCCCTGCTCACAGATGACTAAACTATATTTCATAACTGTGAGGAAATAAATTTCTGTTGTTTTAAATGACAAAATTTGTAGTACTTCTCTGAAGAAGGCTAGGAAACTAATACAAATATAAGGGTACTTTTACAGTTATAAGAGATCTAGTTGCCTGTGAATGGAATTGAATTCCTAAAGAATTTTCCTTCAAACTGTCTCTTGATTATCCATTTTTGAAAATTAATAATAAAAATAATTTAAAAATAAAATGA
Source organism: Taxidea taxus jeffersonii (assembly GCA_003697995.1). Lineage (NCBI taxonomy): Eukaryota > Metazoa > Chordata > Mammalia > Carnivora > Mustelidae > Taxidea > Taxidea taxus. The sequence continues at coordinate 42,650 of RCUC01101248.1, read as the reverse complement.
TTGACAATAGTTTTGCCAAGTAGTTTGCCAAAATTAGAGTAAAAATATAAAGTTGGTAATGTTTTACTAAATTTTACTGTTTCTTTCTTGTTTTTTTTTTTTTTTAGTTCAACTGCTTCTGAGAATCTTTAAGAGTCAGATTTAAAGAACATTTATTCTGTGAATTTTCCAAAGACACACAGTATCTTTTATTTTTTCCTTTCAGGCTCATAAAATAAACCAACTATTTGATTATGTTGGGGAAGAAGAATTGCCTCTGCCCTTAAGGCTCCATCAAGCAAAAAGTGAAGGGACAAGTAGAATGTTTTTCCTAAATCTGCTGAGTTTTAATTGTTTTAATATTTTAAAATAATGTTCATGGCAACATGGCTCATCTTGGGGCAGCCTGTTTTGGCCCATACAATTGTTAACTGCCAGATAATTGAACTTGAGAAGCAGAATCGATAAGCCTATCAATGCCATGATCCCATCTCTCTACATTTTATGATTATTCTTAGTAAGACAAAGTTTAGATATAAATCTAAGAGTATGTTCTAATTGAGGATTGAAGAAAATATAGTTAGAGCTTATGTAAATCATAAAAATAGGAAGAGAACATTAATTCCGGTTCTTTTGTTAACTTTTGGCAGAAAAGTAATTTAAATTTTTGGGTCTTCTACTCTTATTCTTCTTTTATTTATTTATTTATTTACTTACTTACTTACTTACTTAAATTCAATTAGCCAATGTATAGTACATCATTAGCTTTTGGGATAATGTTCACATTTAAAGAAGAAAGCTACAGGACTTTCATTCTGTCTTACAGAATCTGTATAGCTAAAAATAGGACATTTTAGTTTGTGATTGAGGAGTCTTGAATAACTTCAGTGTGGAAAAGTGACATAGGACTAAAGAACGGGGGACTCGTGGAGGGTTACATAATTTAAATCTACCCATGAACATACATAGTTTAACTTTTAAATGTCTCATCCTCAGCATCTACATTCACAACAGTCCTGTGATATTGACAGAGCTGGTGCCAGGATCTACTACTGTTAGCCCAACAATGTACCGCCTGTCAGCTGGGGCACTGAATCACCTATCCAAGATTATTCCTCAGTTGCCATTAGCTGAGTTAATGGTTAAGGCCCGTATTTGTTAGTTCTTAATCCATAGTGCTTTTGACTGTAACATTTATATTATAAAGGAAAAGAAAAAAAACTGTGAAAATTCTATGGAAAAAAATTATGCTAGCTAATACCAAAGGGCTGAATGGTAATTCTGAGCATAAATTAAGATTTTGATAGTATTTAGATGGGTTTACAAAGACAAGTTTCAAGTGAACATATGTTTTGCTGTTTTCGCCTACCAGATGGAAAGAAACCAACAAAACAATACAGCTTTAAAAAAAATAGATAAAACATGATTTGAGACACCTTTTATGAACTAAAATTGATGATGCCATTTGCTTTTATGATACTCAATTACTGATATAAAGAGTGGATATAATAATACCAATAACCACTATACTTACCATTTATATATTTTCAGGAATTTAAGTTTCATCATAACTCTTTGTAGTAGGGTAAAATATTCTCCCATTATACAGATAAGGAAATCGAAGAAAGCACAGATTAATTAAAGAAGTTTCCTTAGCTCAGAGCTGATAAATGTCACTCCTATATTCAAATACAAAGTGCATATAGATGTTTCCTGGGCTTTGGAGCTATATGAAACAGTAAAACCTTGATATATAATGTCTATTTTAGAGTTCAAGAGTTCTGCAATTCTTTCATTCGTTAATATACTTGTTGGCTCCATTTTTATATGATATTAGGGATTAAAAGATGAATAATGGAATAGTTATCATTGCAAAGTCATCTGTAAGCTTAAAATGACAACATTCAGTATTTAATAGAACAGGCAATTTTTCCTATCACTTTTAAGGAAAACATTTTAGATATTTTTCTTTGTAACTAATGTAGCAAGGCACTATGATGACTGCAATTAATTTTGATACCGCTATTATTTTGAATATTACCTCTTTTTTAAAAAAAATATTTTATTTATTTGTTTGTCAAAGAGAACACAAGCAAGGGGAGAGGCAAGCAGAGGCGAGAGGGAGAAGCAGACTTCAGAGCAAGAAGCCCCATGATGGGTTCCATCCCAGGACCCTGGGATCATAACCTGAGTCAAAGGCAGACACTTAACTGATTGAGCCATCTGGGTGCCCCTGACTATTACCTTTTTAAGATAGGAATAAATGATGGAAGCACCATTATCAGAAACAAAAATGAAATAAAACAAAAACCTAATTTTGGAAAATATTTATGACTTTTGACTGTAAGGAGACAGTTTACTCATATTAATGGAATACTCTTAAGAGAACTTGGAATTTTTGTCAGAGTTGTAAACTTTGGGGCACCTGGGTGGATCAGTAGGTTAAGCGTCAGACTCTTGGTTTCGGCTCAGGTCATGATCTCAGGGTCCTGAAACTGAGCCCCTTGACTGGCTCCTTGCTCAGCCTCCTTCTTATTCTCTCTCTGCCTCCCCTAGCTTGTGCTCACTTGTTTGTGTGCCCTCCCTCTCTCTCTCCTGCCCTCCTACCATCTAAATAAATAAATAAATATTAAAAAGAACTGCAAACTTCTGGGAAATAATACATAAATGTTTATATGCAGGAATACAAGACAGGAATTTGTGCACAGGATAAATAATTTTTCCATGAACCTTAAGAAAGGCTGAAGCCCATATTCTGGAAGTCTCTTTAATTTTCAAAAAGCTATTTAAATATTCTTGGCTTCCCTTGCTTGATTTAAGTCTGTAGGAAGGCTATACTCCAAGTCAATTACATAACAACATAAAGGAGGTCAGTTGTGTATTGTGTAAACCAGGTGCATAATGAAGTCTGTGCCTTGGTTCCATTGTTTTGATCTTTTCCCACTGTCTTATATGAATCCCGTAAGACTGTGCACCAACATCTGCCCATTAGTCCCTGAAATCTGTCTTGCCATCTAATGAATCTTCTCATCTTCTCAGTATTATCTTTGTATTTCACGAAAACATTCACGACACCTAAGTAAACATCACGTTATTCTGAACCATTACCCCCTCTACTCACAAATACACAGATATGAACATAATGAAACAAAAAATAACTGAGAGTTTTTTCAGTTTTTTTTCCAGAAATTCTTCCTAATTTTGTGTTGGAGGAAACTTTGCAAAAAGCAAAGCTTCTTTGAAAGGACTTCATTTAATGCCATCTGAAATCCACTGACATTCACCCACTAGAAAGCTCACAGTTTCTCAGGAATAATGGCTGTAGCTGATTGTTTGATTATACTTAAGAAAGAATTTAAACAGAGTTTTATATGAATGGACATTGACTCAGAGAAGACCTGCTCTTTGTCCTTGTGTTCTGAAGGAGAATTAGCAGTCGCCATTTAATTAAAATGAGCAAGTTAGCAGTTAGAGATAAGTAACAGAGAGACTCACATTAAAATGAACTGAAGGTATCAAATATCTCTCAAGCAAAAAGATATTAAAATTTTCATACCAATGATCAGTGCATGCTACATCCAAATATCCAAAACACCCAAAATACATATCTTGAACAAACTCTTTCACTGTTGTGCTGTATTTTAGTATAACTGCATTTAAATTCAGGATAATAATGTTTTGTTAATCTATCAAAATGTATTAAATATATAGCACATTACATGTCATTTTCGTCAATAAATTTGATGTACATAGTAACATATTTTAATGTCTTGAATTTATTTCATCTAATTTTAAAATAGTCTCCCTAATATCATACAGCCAGGAATAAGCCCTCAATAAATATTGGCTGACCAAGGACAGCAAATATTATGAAAGAAGGCTGTCCTCTATTCAGACTCCACAGCCTCTCTCTCTCTCTCTCTCTCTCACACACACACACACACACACAATGTGACAAAATTAAAAAGAGAAAGAAAACAGCACAAAAATGCTAAGGCCCATCTATAAGATCAACAACAACAACAAAACCAGACTTGCTTTTGCTTTTCTGTAAGGCGAGGAGTAAAAAGGAAAAAACAAAAACAAAAACCTATGGTAGCCAGGACTCAATTCACAAGGGTTTTATAAACCAAAGCCAACAATGTGAATTGTTCTTGGAACCAAATGTATAGTCATAGCTAGTCTTGGAGCATGGATATCACATGCAACATATGGCAGATTTGTTCAAGCATATGGTATAGCTACTTACACTTGTGGAAACTTCCTCCTCGTCCCTCCATCCTTTTCTATGGGAGGCTGTGTTTATGGGGTTAACAAAGCATAGGAATCTAATAGAGAATATGAGAGTCTTGTATGTTCAAACCAAAGTAGAAAATATAGGTTGAGATGTGGTTCTAGGTACCGTAGGAAAGATAAAGTAGCTACAGTGTTTGGAGGCTAGAGCATAATAGACTGAGCAAAATTCTAATATGTTATCTTCGGTAAAAAGTATTCATTACATTTCTATTGTATTTTCAGAATCCTTGAAATAGATTCCCTTTAAGCCAAGGGTTAATCTGGGATTCACAGAAGCACAAAAGCCCCAGGTATAGAATTCAGGGGGTCCCTGAACTCAGATGGAAAAAATATTTTCAGTAGGTTTAACCGAAATCGATCTCTTCCCTTCATCATGACAAAGTAATAAACAACAATAGTATTAGCAGTAACTATGATTTTTTAGTCAATAGAAGGCAATACATTATACTTATTATAGGTCTCTTAAGGTATCTATTACTGTTATGACTTCAAAATTGCTATACTTATTAGATCTAACAATAGATATTTTTATTAAAACATTTATAAATAAAGACATGTACGTGCTCTTATATCACAAATTTAATATTTTGATTAATGCATTTTAAGTGGTTCCACTATCGTCCCCTTTATTTAATTCTACCTATTTAATAATGCTATTCTGAGAGGGCACATATACAATTCACCAGAATTCCAAGAAATTTGTGACTTTTCAAAGGTTAAGGACACCTATTTTAAATATCTCCAAAAAGTCTGAGCGTTCACAAATGGTGGCTGGCGAACACTAGATATGGTCCTTAATAGATTTTGCTTAATTTGAAATGAAAAATCTGATAATTATCTGAAATAATAATATTATGAATGATATATTAATGATCTAAGCTTTGTCACTGTCTGTGTAATTTCATGTTTCTGAGCAAGTCAGAGACTTGGAAAGTCTTTACAAGTGGTAGTCTCATTGTGTGAGAAAATGAAGAAAAGGGTAAAGTTACATGTAACTTTAAAGTTACATGTACTAAAATTCTAAGTGGGAAGACTTTTTTTAAATAACATATAATGTATTTATTTATTGCAGGGGTACAGGTCTGTGATTCATCAGTCTTACACAATTCACAGCACTCTCCATAGTGTATACCTTCCCCAATGTCCATCACCCAGCCATCCCATCCCTTCCACTCACCTCACCTCCAGCAACCCGCAGTTTATTTCCTAAGATTAAGAGTCTTTAATCGTTTGTCTCCCTCTCTGGTTTCTTCTTGTTTTATTTTTCCGTCCCTTCCCCTATGATTCTCTGTCTTGTTTCTCAAAGTCTTCATATCAGTGAGATCATATAATAATTGTCTTTCTCTGATAGACTTATTTTGCTTAGCACAATACCCTCTATTTCCATCCATGTCATTGCAAATGGCAAGATTTAGTGTCTGATGGCTATACAGTATTCCATTGTGTATCTCACATCTTCTTTATTCATTCATCTGTTGAGGGACATAGGCTCCTTCCATAGTTTGGCTATTGTGGACATTGCTGCTATAAACATTCAGGGACATGTGCCCCTTCAGATCACTACATTTGTATCTTTAGGGTAAATACCCAGTAGTGCAATTGCTGGGTCATAGGGTAGCTCTATTTTCAACTTTTTGAGGAACCTCCATACTGTTTTCTAGAGTGGCTGTACCAGCTTGCATTCTAAGTGGGAAGATTTTTATAAAACTGTGAGCACACACCCAATGGACCTATGCATTCCTGGAGAAACACAAACACACATTCATGTCAAAGACTTTCAATCTCCCATTCATCCAAATGTGAGTATCTGCCCATCTTCATAGGAATCATTTCTGGGTCAATCCCTAAGGCAAACATTTATCTGTTCTTATTATCACACATCCTTGACAGTTTAAACTATAAAATTGACATTCTAATCTTTACCTCTATACATAAAATTGACCCTTGATTTTAAAAATTCTACACTTAAAATTGACATTTTATTCTGCTGAAAATGCCAATTGACTTTCAATGTTGTTTATTTTTTATTAATTTCATTGCATAGGGCACTTGAGGAAGTTGTGGGGGTTTTTTGTTTGTTTTTGTGTGTATTTTTTTTTCAAAGGGTTTTAGCAAATTCTTTTTCAGTAAATGTGTTTATTTTAATCTCAGTGACCAGTGGATTTAATAGCACTCAGAGGGAATTGTAGTTCTGGTCTGTATGAGCAAAGGGCCCAGAAGAATTTACCGAAGTTTCAGAACAAAGTCACAAAGAAACCAGCTAAACAAGATTATTATTATTGTCTTACTCTAGGTTCACTGGAGAAAAGAAAGTCTACTGGGGACTTTGAAAAGCAGGAGTACAAGAAAACTGACACAGGGAAGAGGTAAGGTCAATGCTGAGGATATCAAATGCCAATTCTAAAGAAGGCAAAGACCAAGAGACCACAGAAAGCCTTCAGCAGGCAACAAGCTGCATAAATGAAAATCAGGGTCAAGACTATCAAGGCACCCAGGGGTGAGGGGCCAAGATTCAGAGGTGAGAGAACAGAGCAAATAAGAATAACATAACATAGCCTCAACAAGTTCTAAAACCCAAACTATAATAAACGTAAATAAAATCATAGATAAGTATACCATAGTTTAATGAAAATCAGATATTAAGAGAAAATCTTGAAGAAGGCAGATGAAATGATACATTAACTTCAAATAAACACAAAGACTTAAAAGCTGGTTTTTCAATGGAAAACACAAAAGCCATGAAACAATAGAAAGCTATTTTTTTTAAAGATTTTTATTTATTTATTTGACAGAGAGAGATCACAAGTAGGCAGAGAGGTAGGCAGAGAGAGAGGGGGAAACAGGCTCCCCGCTGAGCAGAGAGCCAGATGTGGGGCTCCATCTTAGGACCCTGAGATCATGACCTGAGCCCAAAGCAGAGGCTTAACCCACTGAGCCACCGAGATGCCCAGAAAGCTATTTTTAAAGTACAAATAACTACTAGTCTGGAAACCTAACCATTTAAAAATTTTTCCATAATGAATATGAAATTTAGATTTTTTAGATAAATGAAAGAGAGAGCTTATGACCAGCAGTAGCACACTATAACATATGCAAAGGAACTTCTTCAGGCAGAAGGAAAATCACCCCAGGTAGAAACATTTGTTCCTGGAAATGTAGGAACAAAGGAAGATAACTACACAGGGTTAACAGGTATTGTTATTATTGTGTGTCCTCACATTAAATATGTGTAAAATTAAAATATATAACAATATTGCAAACAATGAGACGGCAGTAAAAATATGTTCAAACTTTCTAATATTGTCTGGAAAGTTTAAAAATACTAAATTATAGTCAACTGTAATAAGCCACCAAAAGAAGAATAAAGAAATAACTAATGATCTAAAAGGAAGGGTCACTTGAATTAAAACAAAACAAACCTTGATCATTCTTAATGTGGGTAAAAGGGAGGGGTAAAAATCCACTAATAATAATAATGAAGAAAATTTTAAGAATAATTTATGTCTAAATTCAACCATACCGAGAATGAGAAGACAAGCCACAGACTGGGAGAAAATTTTTGCAGAAGACATATCAGTTACCCAGAGAAGGACTGCTATCCAAAACACATACACACAAAATTCTTGGAAGTCAACAGTAAGAAAAGACACAACAGAATTAATAAATGGGCCAGCCAAAGATCTAACCAGACAGTTCAGCAAAGAAAATATCCTAATACCCATATAAGCCTATGAAAAGATGATTCACATCGTATGTCATCTGGGAAGTGCAAATTAAAACAACAGTATGATACCACCATGCACCTATTAGAATGACCAAAATGCAGATCACTGACAAGGCCAAATGCTGGCAAGGAAGAGGAACAACAGGAGCACTCCTTCTTTGATGGTGGGACTGAAAAATGGTATAGCCACTTTAGAAGACAGCTTGGCAGTTTCTTACAAAACAAAACAATGACTTCTTGGTATTTACCCAAAACAGCTGAGAGTTTTATCTACACAAACACCTGCACATGGATGTTTATAGCAGCTTTATTAGTAATTTCCAGAGTTTGAAGCAATCGAGACGTCCTTCAAAAGGTGACAGTCAAATAAACTGTGATACATCCAGAGAATGAAATATTATTCAAAGCCAAAAAGAAATGAGCTATCAAGCCATGACAAGACATGGCGGAACATTAAATACATTTCATTAAGTCAAAGAAGCCAATCTGAAAAAAACTACCTAGTTCATAATTTCAATTATATGACATTCTGGAAAAGGCAAAACTAAAGAGACAGTAAAAAGATAAGTAGTTGCCTGGGGGAAGTAGGGGAACAGGAGAGAAGAGAGATGAACAGGCAGAGCACTGTTCATTTTCTTGGGTGGTGAAAGTAAGCTTTATGATACAATAATGATGGACACATGTCATTATACATTTGTCCAAATACACAGAATGTACAATACTAAAAGGAAACTGTAATGTAAACTATGGACTTTGCATGATAATGGTATATCATTATAGGTTCATCCTTTGCAAAAACTGTACCATTCTGGGTGGGGTACCTGGCTGGCTCAGTCAGTAGAGGGTGCAACAGTTCAAACCCCATTTTGGGTGTAGAGATTACTCAAAAATAAAAATCCTTGAAAACAAATCAACCCTATGATTCTGGTGAGTGATGTTGATAATGAGGAAGGCTATGCATGTTTTGAGACACAGGTCATAAGGAAAATCTCAATACCTCACCCTTAATTTTGCTCTAAACATAAAACTGCTATAAAAAAAAAACTTAATTCTTTTTTATTATGTAAGGTCTATGCTCAACACAGGGGGTGAATCCATGACCCCAAGATCAAGTGTCAATGCTCTACTGATTGAGCCATCCAGGTGCCCCAAGTCTTAATTTTAAGAATAAATTATACGAAAATTGGAAGTAGACAAGACTGACTACTAAACATTGTCCAAAAGACAGTTGATATAACAATTTTAACAATATTTAGTCAACCAAAATAGACTTCAAGGCAAGACTCTACTACTAGAGGCAAAGAGAGACTTAGTAGTTCAGACTTAGTGGATATCTGTATCTATCTATATCTATATCTATATCTATATCTATATCTATATAAAATGATGAAGGAGCAGAAAGAAGGCTAGCTGAGGACAAAGCACAAACTGACACCCTGCAAATCCCCCAACCCCATATGATAGTGTAACATTCAACCAGGAAGCTCCCAACTACATTGATGTTAATGCCTAGCTAGAGGGAAAAACAACCCTATTAGCTTGACAATGGCAAGGCCTCCAGTACCCTATGAGTCTTAGCATATGAAAGTTCTTTTGAAAATCTCCCTTTTCCCTTACATCCCCCCAACCCCATAGTATATAATCAATTGCTCCTTAAAACCCCAGTGCAGCAGCTCTTTCCGCCCACAGGTCCTGTACCCATGCTTTAATAAAACTACCTTTTTGTACCAAAGATGTCTCAAGAACTCCTTCTCGGCCAATGGCTCAGGTCCTCACCCCAACAGATCTCACTTATATTCCAAAACCACATCATATGGCATCCAACAAGGTGTATATGTATGTGTGTGTGTGTGTATGTGTGTGTGTGTGTGTACACACACATTCAACAACTCTGAGAACATATATATTGTTTGAGGCGGTTTTGGAACTTAAACTCAAACTGACCATATTCTAGGTCATAAAGCAAACCTCAAAAATTTTGGAAGGACTGACAAAGTTTGAGTATTCTTTCTGACCAAAGCAGAGTAAAGCCAGTGAATAAAACAATTAAAGGGTATCCTTAAATGTATATGAATTAGGCAACATACTGCTAAATATTCTTAAGATCTTTTCAGATACAGAAATTTTATAAAATTCAGTGCCTGATAATAATAAAATCTCTTATCAAACTAAAAATGGAAGGAAACTTTTTAAGACTGATAAATGTACTCTATTATAATACAACAGCATAAGTACTCTCATGCTTGCTTAATATTAAAATAAGGAGGCTGGATGAGCTATGCCATTACTGAAACTGGAAACTCAAGTCCTGGCTGGAGGATATGGCGGGTAATTGAGCCAATCACCCAGGACCACCTGGGGCTGAAAATGAATCACCCTGAAGATACTAGAAATCTAAGCCTGTGCTATACAGGAGAGAGTTTGCATTTATACCGATCCCTGAGGGCAGGAAATAACAGCCAGAAGAGTTAACAAGATAATGAGTCCAACATTGTTGACATTTACACAGATAACCAACTAAAGCTCACTGTAATGCCTTCAGTCAAAGGAACGGAGAGATTTCAGAGAAAGATAAAAACCCACCTTAAGTATGCATAAATAAATAATAAATAAATAAATAAATTATAGCATTCAAGGAAACCAAGCCATGATAAAGTTGGAAGACTGAATGAATACTCTGAAGTAGGGTGCCTGGGGGTGCAGTAGGTTAAGTGTTTGACTCTTGGTTTCCGGTCAAGTCAGGATCTCAGGATCTCGAGATCAAGCACCACATCAGATTCCGCACTCATCACAGAGTCTGGTTGAGACCCACTCTCCCTCTGCCTCTCTCTCCCTGCTCTCTCACTTGCTCCCTCTCTCTCATAAATAAACAAATAAATAAATATTTTAAAAAATATTCTGAAGTAGAGATATAATAAATCAGTCTGAATGGCATTTTAAGATAACTGTGCTTAAATTCAAAGAACTTAATTGTCTCTCAATAAGTGACTGGAGATATAATTATGGTACATTTTTTCAGTGGGACCCTGTACTGTGTTTAAATGAGGCAGCTCTATAATTCCGTTAAACAGTCTTTAAGATATAGTTTTAGATTAAAAGGTGCAAAAGAGTGTATATAGTACGCCATCTTTCTTGAGAAAGCAACATATAGACACTCTTAGACACACACACACACGTATCTTTGGAAGGAAACATAAGCCACTGTGAACTGTGTTTGCCTCCAGAAATATGGACTAAGTGACCAAGTAATAGGAATGGGAGGAAAACCATTTGTACAGTGACTGTTCCCTTTGAATTTCATTTCTTGTTTATGTATCAAGTTCAAAAAAATTTTTTATATCACTGAAAATGAAAATAAAATGTACAACAATGAGAGGATAGTTATGAAACCAAATAATGGCTGGGCAAAATGACAAAACAATTGATTTTAACCTGTACATGCCTGTGCTCACATGGGTTTCCTCGAATCATCCTTTAATACTTTGTTTGAAAGGCTCTGAGAGGCAATATATTACACTAGTCACTGCTCAGTTGTCCTAGGAACTCTGGAAGCAAGGCTAAGCACTGTCCCTTACAAAACCCTAGCTCAACCTAAACACAATATGTATGGTATGAAGCAAGTTTTAAACCTAACTCCCCTATTTCTCCCTTCATCAGAAAGGTAGCTGACAAACTAGGTTTTTCCCCCATCAATTCTTCTTTGTTTCCAGGGGCCCCCAGGCATCCTAAAAAATCATATTAACAGTATGCACTATTGCAGAAATAATTTCCAAATGCCTGCAAGTTTATACTAAGAGGGCATACTAAAAGAGGTAGGGATTTCATGTAGCATATCTCCATGTTCCATGCTAATTCTACAGCCTTCTGCTTTTCTTCTGTTAGCTGAAGAAAGTATGGTCTTTTCTTTGTTGTCAGTTCTCTTCCCTATTCCCTCATAATTACTGTCCAAAAGACTAAGGATAATTATGAAATAGCTATGGACAAAAAAAGTTATAAATGGGCCATCCTCAGGGCTGAGTTTGGATGAGGATGAGTTTTGGTAAATGAAAGGAAGGAAGTTCAGATATTAGACTCATTGCCCATGAACTCCTTTGGTTGCATTTGTTAAATGGTTTCATGGGGCGACGGATCTGAACTTTCCAGACATCAGAGGACCCTTATGAACTATTAATGGGAATGTAAATTGGTACAGCCATGATAGCAAACTGTATCGTACTTCCTCAAAAAAGGAAAAAACAGAACTACCATATGATCCCACAGTCCCACATTTGGCTATTGATCCAAAAGAATTTTAATTTAGATCTCAAAGAGATGTCTGCACTCCCAGTTCACTACAGCATTACTCGGCATAGACAACAGGTGGCCAACAACGTAATGCCCATCGCTGGATGAAGAATAGGGAAAATGTGGCACATACCTGCAATGGAATATCTAAAAAAGAAGGAAATCCCACCAATTGCAATAACATAGATGGACCTGGAAGACATTATGCTAAGTGAGATAAGACAGACACAGAAGGACAAATACTGCATGATTCCACGAATATGAGGCATCTAAAATAGTCAAACTCATAAAGACAGAGAGTGGAATGATGGTTGCCAGGGACTGGGAGGAGGGAGAAATGTTGGAGTTGCTGTTAAACAGGGTGCATATTTAACATACTGCATACAGTTAACAATACTTTATGATGCACTTAAGATTTTGTTAAGAGGGTAGATTCTCATGCTTAGAGTTCATATGAACAGTTTCTCTAATAATAGAGCCAACAGCTGTCAAAAGAAATAAGCAAATCGTGATGGAAATCAAAAGCTGCATTTAAAATTGCTAAAATCTGGGGCAATAGCTCCCCTCCAAATTGGTGTATTTTCAAATATGAAAGTCCTTTATGTTCAGCCATTAGGAATTTCAAAGTCAAAGCAAAGGTTGGTGTGCTACGGCACTATAAACCAGAATTTCCTTGAGCTGATTTTTTGGTAGGATTACTCCTACAGCCTGTAATTCAAGTGTTAGCAGGGGGCTGACTCCTGTCAGAAAAAAGAGAGAACGTGAGTAGAAAATCCACACATTGTCCCTACAGCCTGTTCTAGTCAATGTCAGCTTCAATGCGACACTGCAGTCACTGAAAAAAAGTTTTGACCTCAAATTATACCTAAATGTAATTATTACTGTTGGAAAAAAGATTTTTGGTAGTTATTTAATATCAGACACTTCTTGTGAAGGTTTTTTTTGATGTAAGGGCATTTTACTTCTTGTTGTTAATTTATGTCACCACCACAACAAAGAAAATCTTCATTTTACTTGTTCTAGGATAAGCACTTGTCTAAATATTCTATATATGTACCGCTTCATTAACTTTTAATAATAACCCAAGGGAAGTACTGTTATTAGCATCATTTTATGGATGACAAAGCTGATCAAAGAAGTTAAGTGACCTCGCCGAAGTCACAGAATGAGTAGACCAGGTATTGAACACCAAACTACACAATCACCAAATTATAATTTTTCTGCAGCAGCACATAACATTGTCAGATAAATACTTCTTTGTGACTATCTATTGTCAATTTTGCCTAATTAGGTAAATTTCATTTGCCAGTGGGACCGAAGGAAGAAGAATGAAGAAACACTTTTTAAAATATAGACAATACTTTATGAAACGTATCCTAATCCTTAACTGTAGAGATTGGCTTGAGATTTACTTGTTTGTATATTTACTGGTTGATTTTCTGTTGTCTCCACAAATACATAATTCCTATGAAGAGAAAAAACTGTTTGTTCTCCAGGTATCTCCGTCACTAAATGACAGGAAGTAGCACATGGTAAATATGAAATAAATATTTGATGAATAAACAACTTAATGAGTAACAGGACAACATAATTCCTGTTAGTTCCTTCACTTGGATTTTAATTAACACTATACGGATCACTTAATACTTTTCTTCTCTCTCTACCACAGATATTAGTATGCTATGAAAGTAATTTACTTCATAAGCCTTTCCTGAATTATTACATTAAATGGCATATGTTTCCAAAAAAAAAACTGTAGACTCTTCCCTTCGTCTGTTTCTTCCGCCCTTATTTGCTCTTTCTTTTGCAATTTTCAAAGTGAAGATCAGGAAATTGAGATATTAATGACAGATACGAGAGAACAGAAGACAATGGAACACTTGCCAAAAGACTAGTCCTTAAGAAATTGTGAGAAACAAGCAGTAACAGAAGAGAACAGAAGAAGGCTGTAGCAGGACGTGGAGAAATTGTTAGTGACGGTCAAGTTTAGGCTGCGCGGGAAATCAAACAGATGGTAAGGAGACCAACAGAAATGTTTACTAACAATGGGTTTCCCCTCTGTGGTTGCATATACTGCCCAGCTCACTTGGACAAGAATTGCTACTGGAGCAGAAGAAGCTGATCTCCATTTGATACTCAATAGCTATTGCAGAAGAATGGGGATTCCTTCCTTGTGATCTCTGAGGTTTTCCAAGAGGTGTATTTGCCATAATTTTCTGTTGTCAGACAGCTAGGTGGTTGAGAGGGTAAGTGAACAGTTCTTCCAAGCACTCTGCTAAAAGGCATAAGGGGATTTCTCCCAGGCTGCCAGGCCCTGGTAGCACAGGTGTTAAGAATTAATTTCTAATGAGTGTAAGGCCTACATTGTGGGAGAAAAATTAGACAGACAGACACACACACACACACACACACACACACACACACTTGTCAAGTGTCAGTAATTAAGGACAACTATTTCTGCAGAGTTCATGATGGACATCTGGAGTGTCTTTGACCTTTCTCTTTAAGATTCAGATGAGGCATAGCCATTAGGCACTTAAAAAACATATTTTCACCATACATTGTTGACCGCACAAATGCGCTATTAGGTTGTTAAAAAAATCATGAGGAGTGCAAAATGTTCTCCCACCTTGCCTAGCAGGAACCGAATTATAGACAGAAATAACTGATGGGTTCCAAGGTGACATGCAGTTTTCCAATCACATCTTCCACAGTGTGTTACGTGCACGTAGTGAGTCACCTAAGCGATGTAATTAAAGGACTAAGGTGTCATATCGTTATTTCACCCTTTAGGATCCAATTTATCCAGCAGTTTTGTTTTTTTTTTAAACCACTAGTCTGAAGCTCAAATCTTTTACAACTCTCAGAACAGATGGCACAGCCATATTAGCAATGACACTATATATACACGCCAAGCGAACTGGGGCTATTATCTGGCTAAGTGACTGTCAGCATTTCCATTACAAACCCCAGCTTTCAAGGGTCTATAATTCAGATACTTTAAATAACATCTGGCTGAAACTTGGTGTATAGAAATGATGAGTGTTGAGTAAAAATTAGTATAATCTTGTGAATGTGTAAATACTTCCACAAGACTCAGCTTGATCAATCGAGTCCTTTTTTAAGGGCTGACTTCCACTTATTAGTGTATTTCGGGGGTCCTAGCACATGCCATTCCTTTACTCAAGTCAGTCATTCATTCATCAAATATTCCACATTTACCATGTGTCAAGCCTTGTTCGAAGTGATACAGATACTCCAGAGAACACAGTGTCCTCTCCCTACAGGGATTATATATTCATCAGGAAAATAAAATATCAGCAAATAAATATACCAACAAATAAATCTCAAGCCAATATGCACAGTTAAGGACTAGAATACATTTCATAAAGTATTCTCAGTATTTTTTTTTAAAGAGTTCATGTATTTGTCAGAGACAGAGGGAGAGCACAAGCAGGGGGAGCGGCAGGCAGAGGGAGAAGCAGACTCCTTGCTCCATCCCAGGACCCTGGGATCATGACCTGAGCTGAAGGCAGATGCTTAACTGACTGAGCCAACCAGGTGCCCCATCAGTATTTTAAAAAGTATATCCTGGTCCTTCTAATCCTTAATTTCACTGTTGAAAAAATGATCTCAACCATTGTTAATGGGAATAAATTCAAAGCACACCATGAAATAATTTTAGCTGCCACAGAAATGTCCTCATCTGGTATGACAAATTTTAAATGGACAAAAGCATATCTTAAAAACATAGAAAATGAGCTTTAAAAACAAATCACATCAGCTTAAGGTAACTGATATTTTATTGCAAAAGGGGAAAGAGGTACTCAGGTTTTACAGGTCCTGAGGTTTATACTATCAGGGGAGTCTTCCTGTATGAAAATGTAGCTCCAGTAACAAATTAAAAAAAAAGTTTTAAAGTTAATATCTAAATTGAGAAAGGAATAAAAAGTTACAAATTAATAAAAGCCTTCATATATTTCAACATCCAAACATCCAAAAATCCAGGTCCTAGATAGAAGCCCATGTAAGTGACAGTGTCTAAAGCTTTCACTTCACAATCTGCAAGGTAAATTTGTCTCTGAGTAGGTAAATCGCCAAAAGTCAATATGATGAGTTGATACCAATCTTAAAACCAAGGAATTTTTTTAAAACCTAGAATAAATTGCAAGAAAATATAAGACAAACCAAATACTGATTGAATTTTAAGAAGCAAGAACCAAACATTTAAGCAACATAAGAGAAACCAGAAGAAATCACATTTGTAAACATTTGTCTGCTGCCTAAGCTATTTTTTTCCCTGTAAAACCACATATTGTTGTCTGAAAACTTGTTTTCAAGGCCAGAATATTGTTTTCTCCCTACTTCGCAAATTAATTTCATGTAGCAAACCCTGTCTATTTGGGGCACATGTAAGATAAGGATCCTAAAGCCATATCTCGTATTGGTGAAAAAGAGCATTATGCTAAGCTAAAGGTCAAGTGCATATGAGTGATGAATGATCATGGTGGCCCCAAAACTCTACTTTTTAAGGATAAGGTTGTAAAGGAAAAAGGCCAGGGTTGGGATACAGAGCCAAATCTATTTTTTCTCACTTACTAGATTAGAGTCCTGAGGTAAATGGATTTCTCTCTCCACACTTCAGTTGTTTTATCTACAAAATTTCAGTAACGGTGTCTCTACTATAAGGACATTTTCAGGCTTAAATGATATTCCTACATATAGAGAACCATGTATAGAGCACAAAATCAACAAATACTAGCTTTGCCTCCATCTGTACTTTCAAGTAGTGTGAACTCAGAACATGTGTACAAAAGCAAAATATATTGTGTATAACCCAGTGTTCTTTCTGGTAGTGTCCAATCACCATAAGGTGAGCTCAGCACTGTGATGATGTCTTCTGTTATAAGAGCTTCCAGGGACTTACTCTATCTTTTTTAAAAATAAACAAAAAAACCACAAAGGTCTCTACATCTATGTGCATTACAGAATTATTTATCATGCAAAATATCCTATATACATAATGATCACAGTTCTTTTGCTCAAAGATACCCCATTAGCCAGCCAATTATGCTGGTGATCTGTTAGTCTCCTTTACAGCCCAAATGCTCCCTGTTCTCCAATTCATATGAACCTTTAAGAATGCCATATGTTCAAATTGCCTCACTCTGTACTTAATTCCTTTCCTACTATTATCCCCATCTGTGTAACTGCATGCTGTGGGGAATGAGTACTTGACTTTTCGTTGGTTTGAAATCCAAGTTACTGCCCAGTTTATTTACATGTGCTTTCTTTAATTGCTTTCTTCGGGTATTGGTTTCATGTTTACTTGACCAGAAATCTTGGTTGAAACAGTCTGTTATGAGCATATGTGGAAAATTTCCAACGTGTCCATCTTATTCCTGGTTTGCTATTGTAAGAATATGACCATTTATGTCTCAGCATGGTTGACAAGACACATCCTATCTTTGTTCCTCTATCACTGCAGACTAGTTCTCAGACTCTACATTTTTTAAACTTTTATTTATGCTATTTGGCTTAGGTGAGGAAAAGCCCTAAAGTCTTTTAATTAATGAAAATCAATTAATTGTCATTAATATCATTTTCATTAATTGTCATTAATAACATCATTTCAAGCCAAGTAATGGCTATGTGGCTGGAAATGAGAAGTTAAATGATGTAATTTACTGTTATCCCTGAAAGGTTATGGAAAATCCTGAGAATATCTCATTGACTTGATTTTTTTTAAAAGATTTTATTTATTTATTTGACAGAGAACACAAGTAGGCAGAGAGGCGGGCAGAGAGAGAGAGAGAGAGGGAAGCAGGCTCCCTGCTGAGCAGAGAGCCCAATGCGGGACTCTATCCCAGGACCCCGAGATCATGACCTGAGCCGAAGGCAGCGGCTTATCCCACTGAGCCACCCAGGCACCCCTGATGTTTTCATTAATATCAGGATTGGTTGAGTATTTGCTTTAAGATTGATTTTAATTGCAGTGCCAGGGTGGTTCAGTCGGTTCAGAGTCACACTCTTGATTTCGGCTCAGGTGGTGATCTTGCAGTTGTGGGGTAGTGCCCTGAGTCGGGCTCTGTGCTCAGTGCCGAGCCTGCTTCAGATTCTCTCACCCTCTCGCTCTCTCTCAAATAAATAAAATCTCAGAAGAAAAATATTGATTTTTGACTATCTCCTCAACCTGACATAACATATTTATATACCTCTGAAGAACTGGCTAGTATATATGGTAAAGATACAATTATCTAAATGCTCACGTTGCCTCAGACCAAATTTTGGGTTAAGAACTTATTTTTTTATTTTTTATTTTTTTTAAAGATTTTATTCATTTATTTGGCAGAGAGAGGGAGAGATCACAAGTAGGCAGAGAGGCAGGCAGAGAGAGAGGGGAAGCAGGCTCCCTGCTGAGCAGAGAGCCCGATGCGGGGCTCCATCCCAGGACCCCGGGATCACGACCCGAGCCGAAGGCAGAAGCTTTAACCCACTGAGCCACCCAGGCGCCCCAAGAACTTATTTTTTTAAAGAATTCTTTAATTTTTTTTTAAGAGAAAGAAAACAAGCTGGGGGAGGGGCAGAAGGAGAGGGAAAGAAGACTTCCCACTGAATGGTAAACCAGTGCTTAATCTCAAAACCCTGAGATCATGACCTGAGCTGAAACCAAGAGTCAGATGCTTAATCAGCTGAGCCACCCAAACATTCCTTGGTTAAGGACATTCTGAAGAGGTCTAGCAGAAGAACTTTTGGGGGGATGCCTGAGTGACTCAGTCGATTAAGGTCTCTTGATTTCTGCTCAGGTCATGACCTCAGGGTATTAAGATCCAGCCCCATGAAAAGCTCCATGCTGGGCATGGAATCTTCTTAAGGTTCTCCCTCTCCCTCTGTCACTCCCCTGGCTGTCCCTGCCTTTCAAAAAGGAAAAAAAAAAAAAGAAAAGAACCTTTTGGCATTGTTCTACAAATGGAGAAAGTTTAATAGAATACTTTTGCACCCTGTGCCTACCTTATGAAAAGAGTAAATGATTTAATGAATGATATTAGATTATCCTTCTGCAACATACAAGTTAAAAAAATAGAAAATCGTGTTATAAAGCTCTTTGGGTCAAGATTTTCCCTATTTAAAGACAAAGGTTTTTCTATATATTTCAAAATACACAATTTCTAAAAGAGTATGGAGAATTTCAGAAAGAAAATCTAAGAGTTGAACACAAACTTTAAACTCATTTATGAGTCTCCTTATTAGTGGATAGATGTGAGATTCGTAGATGTGGTATGATTTCGCCAATATTTCTCAAGTTGGAGCTCCTAAGACACATGTCAGGACATGCCATATAAACATAAAACTCAAATTAAGTAGGATACATCTTCTGTGAATATTCATTCCATCAGAAATTGACAGGGGGAGCTGTCAATTTAATATACATCTTTTTTTAAAATTAACACATAGATAGTACTAAATACAATGTAATGTATTTTTGATTAAACATGAGACTTCAAAAATATTCAAGTCTGGTGGTGAGCCACTATATGTAATGATCCACTGTTGCAAGGGGAACATGGCTATTCTCTCCCATTCTAAGTGTTACCTTAGCAGAAATGTTTTTAAAAATATGGCATTGTACAACTGGAAGTACTGTTCCACTGTCTTTCTTGGCAAAGCCTGTCCAGAAGGCTTTTCCAGAGAAAACATGTTTGGGCATAAGGAATTAGACACAGTTAAGAGGGGAAGTCAGAAACACAATGCAACATGGAATATGACACCTTTCCATATCTTATCACCGTCACGGATGTACGCAAAGGGTAGACAGGAGTCATGACACAGAAATACCAATGGAAAGTGACAAGTAATGCATATATATTATTATACCTACTTTATTTGGACCATATATGAAAACTGAGATGGGACTAATTCATCATCACTTTACTTACAGTGATAATTAAACAGTACATGAATCGAGGAAATTTTGAAATGATATTATGTATAAGTGTTCATGAGGCACTTGGACATGGTTAACAGGCTGAAAGTCTAATTCAGGTTACTAGAACTTTTTAATAAGATATTGTTTGTCTGGTAAAGTAAAATTGAGGAAGACAGCATAATATTATACAATGACACTTGTTCATTAGAACCTCAGTCTTTGGAAAGTAATGATAATCTGAACTGTGCTGTACTGATCTGAGCTGGGCTTTTACACTACTTATGAAGACAGCAAAAACTACTATGTGAGATTTCATAATGATACACTAATGTAAGCCATCATTGATATTTTATTGCCAGCATTTTTTAAAAAGATTTATTTATTTATTTATTTATTTGACAGACAGAGATCACAAGTAGGCAGAGAGCTAGGCAGAGAGAGAGAGAGAGAGAAGGAAGCAGGCTCCCCACTGGGCAGAGAGCTCGACGCAGGGCTCGATCCCAGGTCCCCGAGACCACAACCCCAGCCAAAGGCAGAGGCCATAACCCACTGAGCCATCCAGGTGTCCCTATTGCCAGCATTCTAATTACATAATTAATTCTGCCCAATAAATTGATGGGTTGGCAGTAACTTCAAAATTTTCACCTTGTGTGCATAGGCTAGAGATATAATCTTGCATTTCTAAAGGTGGTTATTTGTATTAAACTTTCTCCAACCCAGGGGCACCAGGCAAGTTTAGTCAGAAGAGCATGTGACTCTTGATCTCAGAGTCAGGAGTTTGACCACTAGGCTGCACAGAGCTTGCTTGCGTGCATGCATGCATGCATGCATAAATAAATAAGGAAACCTAAAAGAAAACCCCAAGGGGGGAAAAATCCTTTTCTCCATCTCACAAATTCTTTTTCTCATTGCTCTAAGATACGTCAGTCACATTAGTGTGACACTTAAATCCATTCATAAGAGATTTGCAATAATGATTATCTAGCTTTACTGTATTTACCCTCTTAGACTGAAGGGTGAATGAGTATGTATGTAAAGATGTAGCTTACCCGTTGTTCGTGTATATTTATGTATAATTTTAACTAGTAGAACTAGGCAGAAAGGTAAAAAAAGACTATATTTCATAGATAATAATTTTATTAAGATCTCTCTTGCTGTGGACTACATATATGAAGTTATTTCTTGAAACTTTTGGCATCAGTCCACTCACACTGTTCTCATTCTCTGTCTCCTCCTCCTCTTCGGCCCCTACTCCTTTCTCTCAAATTTAAATGAAAATAATTTTCAAGACATATATTGCTAAAAATAAGTCAGTGAATAATTGAAAAAAAAAATGATCAAACCCTTATGGTGATTAGGGTAAAAAAACCCCACAAAATCCTGCTTTGCCTTTTCTAGCTTAGCTGATCAACATAGAGTTCCAAGTCTCCTATAGGGGGAGCTGCCGCACTATTAAATGCTGAAGACCTGGCCTACAGTGAGAGGTCTACAATTTTAAGCATACTTTGCATAAATAGAAAAGAAATAGTAAGGGCTTATTAACATGTAATTGTGAACACAATTTTTTTTCTTTCTTTACAATGTCACAGATGTCAACTGAATGTTTCTAAGGAAGTTGATACTACAATCTGTTGGTAAAACACAGTATTTTTTTGTTTTGTTTTTAGATCATAGACCAGGTGTCAAAGCAAAGTATTAAATATGGCCTGCATAATACACGAAAAGACAGATAACTTTACAAAAGAATAGAATGATAACAATTTCGGAGGCATGAGGGACAAAGGAGGGACAATTCTCCCATTCTTCTGCACCAACAGCAAGGGGAAATATCACAATACAATGCAAATTTTATTAAATTTATGTCAAAACTTAACGGCTGATCCTGGAAATGTGGTTTTGTAACAAATGACTGAAACATCATGAAGGGGAGAGAGGAAGTAATTAAGATGAGATCTGTCAGCTCTTTCTTATATTCTGAGAAGCACCTAGCTATAACTTGCTAAATTTAATTAAGTTCTGATGGAAGCCTCAGTGTCTTTATTTGTTTCCTGACTCTTAGCTAAGGGTTATGAATACTAATTATTTTCAGTTATTGTTTAAGAGAATCTAACAACCAAAAATTAAAGTATAAATCAGTTATTAGCAAACACTTTAAAATATTAGATACCTATGATAATGCTAGTGATGAACTGAAATAATTTGAAGATTTAAGGCAAAGTTACTAGGGTTATAAAAAATAGTCAATAAAGATATTTGAAATCCAGCAAAGCTGTGCTTATGCAACAAAATTATATCTTTTCTACAATTAAGCATTTAAATGAAAAATATGGTATCTTTTAATGGTGAAAATAATGGAAATTGCTTTGCTTGCTTTCCCATTTTACTGAAAGAATTGTAAATTTGTTCAATTTCTTATTTAAATTCAAGAAAAGTATTCAATTTTATGATCATGTTTTTAGATAACAGAGTTGGTTATACTACAAATGTTTAAATATTTACAATGCTTTATACCTGGATGATTTATAGACTACGAACAGACCATTTAAAATATTTCTCTAAAGCTTTATTTTTCCCTTTTACAGTCACTAAATTCAATGCCTGAATCAAGCTCATAAATTACATAACTTATTGGTTAGTACAGTTACTGTTGCTTTTTCCACATGCTAAACTCTTAATCTTTATATATATATATATAAAGAGATATATATATATATCTTTATAATGTACAAATTGACAGTGAATGAGCTAAAAGTTTTTGTGACCTCAATCAATTTTTAGTGATTAATTATTCTGAAATTTACTAAACTGATGACAGAGAACAGTACATTTGAAAGTTTTTAGCAATGGCACAGCATGATTCCCATTGAGGATCTGAAAGAATATAATATGTATAACAAAGAAAACTGAGTGCAACGAAAATATTTTTATAGAAATAGAAAAATAAAAAAAAGAAATAGAAAAATATAATTTTTATATCCTTCACAGGCTCAGAGTTTTATCAGTATCAAAAAAATCTCACTGATATTATTCCTCTGACACTGGAATATATCAAAAGAACTCTGAAAGTTGTAGGAAAATGACTATTTTCATCTACAAGGCTGTTTTGTGCTACCTTTCATCTTAAGAATTTCAGAGTCCTTAGCATGTGAAATGACTTACTGAATAAATCATGCATGCATTCAGCTTGATTTGAAACAAAAGAAGAAAGTGAAATCTGAGGTTAATCAATTAGTTAACATGAAAAGTAGTATTTTAATTTAACAAATGTTCTGAGCATCATGCCTGGAACTGTAATAATCCTTGGAAACAAATAGTCCAGTGAGATACCATATGCTTGTCCTCCACTAGACAGGTCTAAATTCATAGCCAACCTAAGGATCTGGATAGGGAGAGAAGAGGCCTGTAAAACTGAGGGATCAGAATCTACACAGATAACATAAAACTCAGAGGTGCCAGTACAGAGACAAGGCAAGAAAGAAAGGCATTCAGAGAGAGCTTTCCTAAGGCAATTCAATATTGAAGTATACTTGTGAGTGCAAATTCAATATACGTCCACCCCGTTGTTCTAATGAGATACAATACACATAGGAATAAATTCTCATATAAATCTTTTGGTTAATTTAAATATAAAACCTCAGGAAAATACGGAGGGAACGGTCAAATGCCAGTCTGTAATCTCTGATTTCATTAATTTGTTTATAAATATTTAAATCTCAAATATTAAAATACACTATTTTGACATACTTCTTTATTCCACTCACAGTTAATGAAATAATTTTATTAAAATGCACCAAAGCCTAGACCATCATCAATGTCCTCCCATCACCTTGATCCCTTCTTTCAGTCCTCTAACACTGTTCTAGGGCACAGATTTACCACTTCAGTCTAAGTAATTACAGACATTGCCCAGCATTGAATTTGTATTTGGTATTCACACTGAAAAAGTTAACTGAAGCCATGAGAGCGTATTTGCATATTATAGAGACTTGGAAAAAAGAAATCATCCTTTTGGTCTCCACAAAATAACTACTTCTGATAATTCTTTATTATTATTATTAAAGATTGATTCACATTGAATGGAGGCTTGGAATGAGGCTTTGCAATTTTTTTTTTTTTTTTTTTACATAAACTCTACCCCCATTTTGGGACTTGAACTTGCAAGCCAAGATCAAGTTCTATCACGCTCTACCATCCAAGCCAACCAGACGTTCTTGATAATTCTTTTGAAAACAATCTTGAAAAGATTAGTTTTTAGTGACATTTGTCAATAAAAATATTGACAAAGGAGGTAAAAATGTTCTACTGGGTGAAGGCAGCCTGGTGGGGGAGGGTGGCAATTGTTAAATGAGCATTTATCAGAGTTAAGGGATACTTAAAAAACATGTGCAGTATGAAAGTTTTGGGTGATGTTCATTTAAGCTTTTTGGAAACATTATTTGCTGGTATACTGTCTGAATTTACAGGAAGAAAATATAATAGGTGGTATTTCTCTCTCTTTTTTTTAATAACATCACAATTTTTTCTTTCTTTTTTTGGTAGACCATGTTTTAAGAGTGAGGCTATGGCACATGCTGCAAACAAGGAAGCTATGTTTTATTACCGGTAGTACAAAGAAGAGACAATAGCACTGTAAAATGTAAAGTGCGTAGTGACAGCACATAAAACTGAAATGGTCCTTGGGGCCCTTGTACACCATGCTAAGGATTTGGAAGTGTGTGGAGTTGGCATATAGTTGTAGGGGGCACTGGGAGTGGGCTGGGAAGAGGTACAGGATATGCTCCAGAAAGTAATGCACATGGACATATTCAAGTGATGTTTTGGAGTTAAATTAAATAGAATTGGGCAGGATAATCCATTAGAAACATACATCTACATCTATCAAGTTTGAATCCATTCAACATTTTATCCCCAAATGATATATGTATCTTGGCAGGAGCTACCAGAATGCCTCTCACTTCCAAATATTCACACAACACAGTTGCCATTCTGGATTCATAGATGAAGCCACTACTTACAGTGTCATTCTGTGAATTTGGTGTTGGGGGTGGGGGGAGTATATATACAGTCTAATACAGATTGCTGGCTTTGAATTTTGGAAGGACTTACATGAACTCCAAAGGACTTCTCCAAGTAAAACTGACAATTTTGGATCTCCTTTGACTTATTTCCCTCTTTGACGAGTCGGCAACACTTCTAAGCTACAATTGAGCTTTGAATCCCTTACCTGAATGACTTCCTGCCTACTGACATATTCATATAGTGATGGCTAGGACAGTTCCTACATTTATATTTTTAGGAGAAAAAAACTCTTGTTCCTTGTTTTTCTCCATTTTGCCATGGTTTACATATGAAGACTGAACCAAACTTTTCACATATTATGGAAAATATTTGTGGTACAACTTGGGTAGAAAATAGTGAAAATAGCTTGTAAGAACACATACCCCAGCTCCTTTCTCTTTAGTTCCCTGTATGTTTCCTACATAATAGATTGAGAGGACTTCTTTTAGCATCTATGTATCTCCTGGGCATTACCAGTTCCCCAAAGAGGTCCCGTGGCTTCTTTGAGATAAAAACAGTCCATAAATATATCTGAAGTTGAACACTATTTTTTTCTTCCAGCCATCAATGGGTGTGTGATTCACCATTCCAAAATGTAGTGACTTCAAACAACATTTAGTTTGCTCACAGATCTGCAGTGTAGGCCGGGCATGTCAGGGACAGCTTGAATCTGTTCCATGTGGCATCAGCTGCTGTGGCTCAAAGACTGGAGCCAGGAATAGACTGAAAACACATCCCCTCACATGTCCCAGGCTTGCGCTCACAAGCCCCAACAGCAAAGGGCTGAACAGATGAGGCTTCTTTGGTTTCTCTCTCTGTCCCTATGTGGTCTCTCCAAAAGGTCTCTCCAGCATGGTAGCTTCGGAGCCAGGCTTCTCAGATGTCGGTTCAGGGTTCCCAGGACTGGTGTCCCAAGGGAGAGAGAGTCTGGCAGAGGCTTCTCTCTTTGTCGGACCCCGCTTCAGAAGTCATACATCATTTTATTCTATTCACAGAAGCAGACACCAAGCTCTTTCCTACCCGTTGTCCTAGGTTCGAGGGGAGTTGGAATATTTACCTCCTCTTGATGGGGATAGTTCAAGATTCTAGTCACTTAAAGCAAAATACAATCTGGCAAGTATTTGTAGCTGAGAAAATATTTCTTCTTGGTCCAAATAAAGTCAGTAGCACATATAGTCACATCATACGGAGCACTGTAAGCGAACGCTTACTGTATTATAAATGGGTATTTTGCTTGGGAAAACTGACTAGATAAACATTGCCATGCAGTCTGGATTAATATAAAATATTATCTAGGACTTCAAAATACACCTTGGAAGTAGAGTCACTAAAGCAATCCAAGAGATACAAAATGGATAACCTGTTAACACAGTTTGAGAAAAATATATTTGAAAAACCGGTCTACCCCTTTTAAAAGTGTAAATGGACATGTCCTCTTCAGCAATTAGAAAAGTAGCCAGAACACTAAAAGCACTCTTCAAATATAAAGAATAGGATCTCGAAAATGCATCACTTCCATGTCATTTATATTTCATTTTTTAATTTAAGCCTCAATCAGTCTTCTTTTCCTAATTTGATCCATCCATTTCCCACTCTCTACAGTACAATACTCATTTAAATTATAAGCCCTTTTTGTAATAGATGGTTTTTCTAAGAGTAAAATAACTTCAATTATAAGGCTGGAGGAGGGAAGGTTAAAGTTAAACACTTCAAATAATTCCATATTAGGTACCTAAGAAGAGGAAATCAAGAGTGCTGACATGGCAGAGTAGAGGAACAGATATCAAAGGAGACTCTTCGTTAGCGATTACTGACTGCCTGATGATTTCTGCATTAAGCTCTGCCTTACTGGCTGTGACACCACACTAGCTAAACAACCGAACAGAAAAAGGAGTCATTTTAGCACATGCATCTTCTTAGGAGAATTGTTCCTAAAAATTTAGCTACAAAGTGGTCTTGAACTATCTGACTCAAGTTAAAGTGGCAGAAGCCTTTTCTTCTCTGCCCACATGTTCACGTGTGCGCGTATCTGTTACCTGCTCGCGGACCTGCTTCCTCTACTGTTCACTGAGCTTAATGCATATGCGGTTCTCTACAGCTGCTTTAATACTAAAAGAGCCCCTACTGGTATCCAGTAAAACAATGGAGTGTATATGGTGTCTCGATCCCTTAAAATCATATTCTCTTAGAGACTTACATCTGCTGGGAAGCGCAAGGAAAGAAATGTTGGGGGGCAAAAAAGAGAGCAATAGTGAGAGACACAGGTATAAGACAAATGATTACTTTCTTTGCTAACTCAGCCAATAAAATCAGACCACAATCTCTAATGTATTAAAATGAACATTTTCCCATATTCCCCATGACTGACACTCAGTTTTCCTGATATAGGGAGGGTGACTAACACTGTGGAAATGTGTCCTCTGTTGGGTACAGTTAATGTCAGTTAAGCATTTGCCTTTGGCAAAGGTCATGATTCCAGGTTCCTGAGATCAAGTTCCACATTGAGCTCTCTGTTCTGTAGGGAGCCTGCTTCTCCCTCTGCCTCTGCTTCTCTTTCTCTCCCTCTCTCTCTTTCTCTCTCTCTCAGTCTTTCATGAATAAATAAATAATTCTTCAAAAAAAATAACTTATCTGTCTCTTTTATAATTAACTTTTTACATATGGTTAGAAAGATCCCTCATCCTTGAATCATAAAGATAATGCTCCTGTATTTTCTCCTAAATATTTTGTTCTCCTTTAACACTTGAGAAATTAATCCATCTAAATAGTTATTTGTGTGTGTGTGTGTGTGTGTTGTGTGTGTGTGTCTGTGTGCGTGTCTGTGTGCGCGCGTGCATGATTTAAAGTAGAGAATGTTTTTGTTTCTTAGATGGAGAGCATCGTTTGTTCCATTAACTTAAAAGACCATCTGTTCCCCGCAGATCTTCCTTGGTACCTGTGCTATTCATTTATTCATATACACACACAACACACATGCAACATGAACTCGGAAACACACTTGTTAGCATCTTTGGCTTTTACATTGTTTCAAACAACAGTTTGTCTATAACTATGAATACCACCCTGTCTTTACTGCTAAAAGGATATACTAATCAGACTCGTTTGCTTTTTAGAACATGTTGCCAATTCTTTGGAGTTTGCTCCTGCTTGTAGATTTGTCAAGCTCCTTTATGAAACATATTAATAATATCATAAGTTTCATTGGAAATATATAGAACAATTTGGAGAATTGGTAACTATATGAAACATGGATTATGCCTGGGTGGCTCAGCAGGTTAAAGCCTCTGCCTTTGGGTCAGGTCATGATCTCAGGGTCCTGGGATCGAGCCCCACATCGGGCTCTCTGCTCGGCAGGGAGTCTGCTTCCCTCCTCTCTCTCTGCCTGCCTTTCTGCCTGCTTGTGATCTTTTATCTGTCAAATAAATAAATAAAATATTTAAAAAGAATAAAAATTAAAAAAAATAAACTAAAAAGCAAACCTCATAAAGCTTAGCCATCTTTTGACCCTTAATAGTAGATGACTTAGATTTGAGAATGTTAATAGTATCTTTTTACTCATGTTTTTGGGCTGCTTGTTATACGACTTTTTGTTAATCATCTATTGGGTTAAATTCCTATGTTCTCTTATTTAATTCTAAAAAATACATTCTCTCATTTTTAAGGTATTTTATGTAGACACATAGACCTCTTGCTACAATGGTAGTATTCTTTCGTCATTTCTAAACCACAAATTGATAATACACTTTAGTTCTGTTACGATACTACCTAGACCCTACATAAACTTTGGGGTTAAGGTAATTGTTTTAGGCATCTGTATCTTTTCCCCCCTCCAAGTGAAAGAAAGGATCATCACTAAGAATTATGTTGGGGGCACCTGGGTGGCTCAGTGGGTTAAGCCTCTGCCTTCAGCTCAGGTCATGATTTCAGGGTCCTGGGATGGAGCCCCGCATCGGGCTCTCTGCTCAGTAGGGAGCCTGCTTCATCCTCTCTCTCTGCCTGCCTCTCTGCCTACTTGTGATCTCTGTCAAATAAATAAAAAATCTTAAAAAAAAAAAAAAGAAGAATTATGTTGGCTGGCTAATTTGGCCAGCTATTCATTGGGGCAGAAAAAGGATCAACACTCCCTAAGCCTTTCTTACTCTGTGGCACAAAGGAACAGAACATTTCTCAACCGTCTTTAGGGTTGTGAAGGAGTCCTTTTATGGAATTCTGACCACTGGCATGTGGAAAAAAAATCAAGTACATAACTTCCAAGAATAAATCATGACTTCCAGTCATAAATCAGCATGTATTATCATCCCAAGTGCCGCTTTGTGTGTATATGGCTGGAAACAGGAGACACCAGAATGTCAGTGCCATAAAATAGAAGGGGCAAAGAACCTACGCCACTGTGTTTCAGTCCAGGCTCATCATTCTACAGTCTCTGAGGTTTACTGGAGTACTTACAGGAAAACATCTGTGGGATGTTTTCCTGTGGGAAAAGGAGAAGTTGAGAACAATGGAGTCTCCATGGAAGCTTCCACTAATGCTAAGAAGCACTGTAAGTGGGCTCACTGTTCTGTTCTCCCAGGTCTTACATCTGCATGTCAACCAGGCTTTGGCTGCAGCCAGCCTGAGAAATGGGCATGATCTTGGGGCACAGCACATCACTAGCTGAGGCAATCCCAAAAGAGAACGACAACTTCGAGCTTTGTAGCAGTAGCACTCACAGCCTCTGGGAGAATAGGCTCTTTATTCTTCAAGGCGACTCTAAGAGTTAGATCACACTACCTACCTCAAAGCAAAGTATACTCTGACAAGAGTGAATACCAAAGAACTAATTCTACTGTTCCACTCCAGAGATGCAAGAATTTACCCATGTCCATAGCTGGGGTTACGTACCTACCTGGTCTAACAGTTCAAGGAAGGTTCTTTCTATTCCCGCTTGGCTCAGAGTTTTTAAAATGATGAATGGTATTGAATAAAAAGTGTGCTCAGCTAATTGTAGGTGGTCTTTTCTTTCAATTAACATGGGAAATTAATTAGCGTGGGGAATTAATTAGCACGGGGAATTGATGTCCAATTTCAAGCAACTCTTGCACCACTTGTTTGAACTCAAATTGACTACTGGGTATTATTTGTATACATAACGAGATGTGATATATTTATATCATATTAGTTTTATAGAATGATATCATTTGTAGTTCTTATTTGCCTATACTCTGGATATTTTACAGAAGACTCCAAGTATATTTTAGTTAAAAATGGGGGGGATGCCTATAATTTGGGGTTTGGTACTTTCTTTCTGAAGAAAAAAACAAGACTATTCAACTTTTCTAATGACTATAAGATAGTTTGGGTTATTTCATGTCTCCTTGAGGTGACACTGTCAAGATTTTTCAAATCTACAAGCTACATTTTCCTCTTTTTAAAAATTTGGTATTGTTTCTAGACTCTCATCACACCCTCAGTTTTTATTCCTGTAGTTAATTTTTGAAAAATACTTAATACAAAGCTATCTTATATTCTTCACCAGATGATTCCAACATTCCAAGTCCCTTGTGGTCTAAATCTGTTATACACTGCTTCGGCTGATTCTATGGCATTACAGCTTCTCTGTGTTTTTGGTGATATAGGCTTATGAGGGTGTACATAGTTGAATGTTATGATAGGACCCCAAATACAGATTCAGAGGCCAGAAGCAAATTGGGATGTCCTCTCTTCCTCTGAGGATGTTTGCCAACCATGGACTCTCAGGTTCTGCTCCTCTATCTTGTGGAGGACCCGAGGGTTAAACTTGTATTCTTAGCACTGTATACTCACAGATTTACCATTTATTTTCAGCACATGACCCTCTCCCTTTACACTTTGCTTCCCATTAGAAACCCCTTAGAAACATGTTTTCAACATAGCAGTGCATTAAGTCAGACATTTGTTGCAACATGTTATAAACAACCATAAGAGGGAAGTAAATCTATAAATACATCATCTATTCTTTTTTTTTAAGGATTTTATTTACTTATTTGACAGATAGCGATCACAAGTAGGTAGAGAGGCAGGCAGAGAGAGATGGGGGGAAGCAGGCTCCCCACTGAGCAGAGAGACTGATACGGGGCTCCATCCCAGGACCCCGGGATCACGACCTGAGCTGAAGGCAGAGGCTTTAACCCACTGAGCCACCCAGGTGCCCCTACATCATCTATTCTTAATGATAGTTTCCCTATTTCTATAGTAGAAACAATTAAGAAAGAAGGACAAACAGAAATAATATAATTGACATACTACGGGGCTACTATGATGCCCTCATTGCTGCTGCCACCATGCCACTCTGACTTCCACCTCTTTAATTCTACAGGTCCAGGTACTTGTTCAAACGTATGCTGAAATCTTACGGATCTAATTAAATAATGACAGTAAATGAAGAGACATCTTCTCCTTTCCACTCCCCTTACTTGTCACATCAATTCAGTTGTAAAGCTATGAGGTTTCTTTATAGACAGCTGGGTGACTGAGGAGGGGTGGGATGACATGAGCAATCGGTCTAAACAGATCAATAGGCGTATCTATCCATATGACAGAAAATGGCCAGGTATAAGGTGCCAAGTCCTGAGCAGAGTGCAAATGGCATCCATACATGTGAGCAGTCAGGAGCCCATGTGGAATTAAGAAGAGCTTCCGTATGGAGCAGGTGATCCAGTGAGACGTTTCAGAACTGGAGGAAAGAGGTCCTCCGTGAGCAAGATGCAGGCCAGCCTAGTGCCAGGGCCCAAGAAGGGTGAGGAGGCAACTCCCAGAGTAGATGGCTTTGTGCAAGGTTTGAAAAAAAGAGAAGAAAGCGAAGTCTACAAGGAAGTCAAGTTTGCCATCAGGTGTCAGATTCCAAGTGGGGTGAAGATAACATTCATGTGTTTGGGAGTCCAGCATGGGAAGTAAGAGACAAGGCAGAATGAAGAAGATGTCAATACACTGAGAAGGAGTGTATCAGAGCCTGACTACAGGGAAGTGAACATCCTTGTGGGTAAGGAGGGGTGTGACCAGCCAGATAGGAGTGAAGAGTGCACCGACATATATGGGGGGACAGTAGCAGTGGTAGCAGACTGGTTATATACTGGGGATTTTCTCAGATACTGAATATATTAAGGTTAAAGGGAGCCAGGATTCTCACTGGTGAAGAAATAATTTACAACTATGAAAAGGGAGAAAAACAGAAAGGGTCCTTTGATATTATATATATATATATATATATATATATATATATATATATATTTGTATGCCTTGTATATCTATGGGTGTACACATACAGACATGTATGCATCATGTATATAAGATACATATTTCATACATATTCATATATAAGATAAATATTTCATGTATATTCACATATAATATCATGTATAGGACATACACCTTGGAGCAGGGACCCACACAAAAGCACCAAACTTTTGGCATCCATGACTTGGCTTCTCAATACCAATTTCCATTAGAAGAAACCAAGGCTTAGGAAGAGGGATGATTCTATGCCTGGGGCAGAGAAAATACAAGATGTACCTGGAATATCCTGTTGTGTCAGGTAACAGGAAAGTGGTCCAAGAATGATGGGGCAAGACAAAAAGATACAAGTTATAGAGGCTTCTACTGGCCAAATTTAAGCTCAAGATAAATAATAATAGTGGATAGTAGGACATTTAATACAATAAGTCTGTCTCTATGTTTAAATAACTGAATAAACAAATGAGCAGGTATTTATTTAAGTAATTTTGAAGTACCTTCCTCAGAAAATACTTAGTAATTAAATAGAAGAGTAATTTTACAGTGCCTAGAAGATGACATTTCACTCAAGAGAACAAAGTGAGCATTATCAGTAATAAATCAAGTCAAAATTGTCTATAGGAAATATTAAGAATAACACAACATCACTTACTAATTAGAATATAATTCTAAGGAAATGTCAGACTAACCCAAATCGAGGGTAATTTTACAAACTAACTGGCCTGTAAACCTCAAAACTGTAAAAATCGTGAAAGTCACAGAAGAACCATTCCTGACTGACAGGAACTAAGAAGATATGAAAAATTACTGTACTATCTCATTCTGAACCATACCCTTTGTTACAAAGAACATCACTAGGACAAGGGTCTATGAATGGGATTTGAAGTCAGTTGGTGATCACCTAATAACATTAATGTTCTGACTTCAAAACAAGGGGCATCCCTTATATCAGTAAATATTTTGGAGGGCTTAGGACATCAGGTTAGCCACCGATGCTCTCATAGTTCAGGGTAAAAGAAATTATCTGTTCTTGTAACATATCCTCAAGTTTGAGATTACTTTAAAGTAATTATTCAAGAATATTACTGTATCATTTGCAGTTAGGGTGTGTACCTGAAATGTAGTACATAATCAAGAAATATTTATGATGTGATTTGATGAATAACTTAAGAGAATGAAAAATAAAGTTTTTTGTTACAATGCATTGATATGCTTGAAAAACAAATAAATGGGAAGGTATGCGCTGCACATTTGAAAAGAATAAAAAGAATCATATTTAACACATAACAATTAGGTTATAGCCAACTTTTTAAGAATGCATGAATTGGATATACTTAAAACTATTTATACACAGAGCCTCTATTTTTAAGATTGTAAGAGCATTGAAAAGAGAAACATTATCAAAATAGCAGGCAGCATGGGGTGCCTGGGTGGCTCAGTGGGTTAAAGCCTCTGCCTTTGGCTCGGGTCATGATCCCAGGGTCGTGGGATCGAGCCCCGCCTCGGGCTCTCTGCTCTGCGCACAGCCTGCTTCCTCCTCTCTCTCTCTGCCTCTCTGCCTGCTTGTGATCTCTGTATGTCAAATAAATAAAATCTTTAAAAAAAAATAGCAGGCAGCAATCACTGTTAATCAGCCTCTACCTCCAGTCATATGTGGAAATTCATTAAAATCCAAGTGTTTCAAAATGGCTCCAAGAGCACTCGGCCTAGAGAGGAACTCACGTGCCTAAGGTGGCAACGGTGATTCTTTTCCCACAATGCTGTGGTTCGCAATACTAGTAAGCTTTCCTCTTTCTGTTGAGGTTCAGAGGCATCACCAATTTTGTCACTGTCATTTCCCCCAGAAGTTCCTGCGCTATCCCTGCCTGCCAAAAGCAGTGTTTCAGCAGCTAGTGCTTGCTGATGTTTGCAACATGTTGGCTAATAATGGGTATGGAGAGTGATTATGTTTGAGATGAGAATATTATCTCCTGTCACTGGCAAAGTCACTAACATACCGATACCATTCTTCAGAAGACATCACTCACTTAACATCTTCAGGACAATCAAAACTGCTCTAACAACTTTTTGTTAACACGGTCTGCTTATAGCCAACCTGCTTCTTGTGTTAATTCAATTTGGGGTTATTTGTTTCCTAATCACTAGGACTTTTGCTAGGATGTAGTCAAGAATTTAAAAGGTTTGAAAGAAGCACAATCTAAGTTACAAATGAAATCCTTCTTTCTAATATGTCTCCTTGCTTTGAGCTCACTCTGCAGAACTTTTTTCTTTTCTATGTGGTCTCTCCAAAAAATCTAACAGATAAGGCTACCTCTATCTACCCTTTTAATACGCACAGATATGAGTAAACGTAAGAGTATTAAAGTTGTAACTCAAGAGCCACCCCAGTACACACGAATGCCCTTTGAGTTCATACACAAATGCCAACACATGCAGTTTACTATCTGATGGCTCAGAAAAGTATACTAAACTCCATTCATCTGGATTGCATTGTTAGTTCATTACTCTAATTTACACTATTAGAGGCATTAGTGGCTTTAGGCAAAACTTCTACTAAATTCCAAGGACATCTTGGAAATTCCATGAAACACATGGCCTCTTATTTCAAACTGTCTTTTAAAATCTTATTTTTTATTTTACACTTACTGTACACATATATACAGAAAGTATCATATCGTGTGTTATTGTATCAGATAATTATGAAGTGTACTTGTATACATACAGTCCACAAAGTTGTAGTCAAACCAAATTATATATATTAAAAATTATGCACAACTGACAAATTTTAGTACTTTTAAGTTAAAGCAATTTAATACTCCTATAAAAATTATTTCATTAGTTGGGAATAATAAATTTAGCTCCATTATTTTAATGAAAATAAGCATCACATGTCTATATAAAATAATTAAAATTGGGACACTAAAATATATAAGTTTTAGCATTCTTCAGTATAATGAGCTAATGCAGGTTTGACAAAGAATGGCTTTTAGTACTTCAGTAAATAGCATGATCATGGAAGAAGTTTTATCTTTTGAGAAAGCAAGTTAGTAGTAATTAAACATGTACATTAGGTGAATAATACAGTTCCTTTTAAAAGAGGGTCTTCATTTGTAACACTTGCGTAGATGCTAATGTATAATTTAAATTCTTTGGGGATTTTTAAACAAGGCAGGATAAATAATACACCGATAAACACTCTCCTCCTAAAATTAAAAACAAAACAAAAAAAAAAAAACCTCACATAACTTCCTGAAGAGAAACCACTCCAAAGCAAGAGATTAACATTAAAAATGGAGAAAGAACAATGTTCATTTCAAGGTCTCCAAGAGAATATAAGCAATAGCAGTTACTCAACAAGATGACAAGGACATGACAACACTAATTATTTCTGTGACTTCATCCTATTTAAATGACAACTTTACTTTGTTAATCATGGTTTTATTTTTTAAACATCCTGTCTCCTGTGGCTTAGAGTTTTGCTAGATAGCTTATTATTTATCTTAATGTACTAGATGAATTATAAATAATCTACATGCATATATATTTTATCTTTTAAAATAATTAGTGCAATTTAGGGAGGAAAAATTTAAACATAATAAAAACATATTGAAATCAAGAAAATTAATAATTTTTGTAAATGAGCTTTTAAATTTTCTTTTGTAGTATGGACCTAACTATGGGCTGCTTCTTGGGAGAGAGGGTAGATGAACTTCCAGGAAACTCTTATCTGTTTCTTGACCATTTTCACTTAGTCCATTAAGGCATTTATATCCTCAACCATTTTTTCCCACATTGATTTTATGCTCCATTAAATTATATGTTAATAATTGTGTAGTTAAGACCATCTCATGTGAATTATCTCTTCCTTTAAAGGCTAATATTTGTGTCAAGTAGATTTTGAATATTAGGCTTCTGCATAAGAGTTGTTTTGTTTCCTTTTATTCCTAGCTAATTGAGATAACATCCTTGTATTAAGATCTGAGATTTGCTCAGAATCTCTATATCCCTACTTATAAGTACAATAAAAATTGGAGGCTTTTGGAATATATTTTTGGTTGTTAAAGCTCTGCCTGGGACACTGGCCTGTCTGATTATAGCCTACAAAGAAATGCAAAGAATGAGACAAATACATTGGACTAGTTACTATCACAAGCTTCTCTGGCCAGAAGGTAAATAGCTGCAACAATGAGACCATTTAATTCCTGTCTTGTCAGACAATATGCTTTATAAGCCCAACCATACTTCCTGCAACTGGGAATACTGTGGTGTAAGGGAAAATAAATTGGGGGTGGAAGAGAAAAGGCCAGGTCCAGCTTAAAAAATCACTTGAAACCTTTTTCTCTGACATTTAGTTCATCTGGCAACTAGCTTCGATGTACAATGGAGACTATCAATAATATATCCTAATACCCTGTTTACCGAATGGTCTCCATTTTTAGCATACCTGATCTCTAGAATCTAGGGTTTAT
The DNA here is from genome assembly GCA_003697995.1 of Taxidea taxus jeffersonii. Classification (NCBI taxonomy): domain Eukaryota; kingdom Metazoa; phylum Chordata; class Mammalia; order Carnivora; family Mustelidae; genus Taxidea; species Taxidea taxus. Next base: position 5,665 of record RCUC01101248.1, on the reverse strand, counting down.
GATGAGGGATAAAGGCCTAACAGTGGTGTGGAGCAAGAAGGATCTCAATTTCTAATCACAAACTTCCTCCCTGGCCATTTTTCTACATGATTTTTACTGGGCCTAAAAGATGGGGAGAGGAAGCTACTCTTGGTATGTTATTATAACACTTCTGTGTAGGATGGCTTATTCTCTATGCTTAACAGTTACTCCCCGGAGAGCTTGGAACTGGAGAATATTCCAGTAAGCGCAATATTTCCTGAAAATAATCCTTTGCTCTTATTACAGTGTCACATGAGGATACACATTTGTCCCTGGGTACAGAGGTTTCCTCCCCCCAACTTGCCACCTGATTTCTTTTTGTCATGGTAAAATATACAACACATAAAATCTACCATTTCAACCATTTTTAGGTGTACAGTTCACTGGCATTAAGTTTATTCAGAATGTCATACAATCATCACCAACATCCATTTCCAGAATCTTATCATTCCAAACAGAAACTCAGTAGCCATTAAAAAATAATTTCCATTCACTCCAAATGCCAGCATGGGCAACCATCATTTTCTTTCTGTCATTACCAATGGGCCTATTCTACATAGCTCATATAAGTAGAATTATGCAATTATTTGTTTACGTTTAGCTTATTTAACCTAGCATAATGTTTTTAACTTTCATGCACATTGTAGCAAATATTAGAATTTTATTCCTTTTAAAGCATGAATAGTACATCATACACACACATACACAGATACAAATGCATGTGTGTGTACATGTGCATATATGTACATACATATATGTATATATATATATGCATATATATGCAAATACATATATTTATACAAATATACACATACATGCAGGCGTATAAATACATAAATATGCATACACATATACATACATACATGCAGACACAAAAACACACCAAACGTGGTTATTCATTCATCTGTTGATGGAGATTTGTGGTGTTCCTACCCTCTGGCTACTTTGTATAGTGCTCCTATGAACACTCATATACAAATATCTGTTTGAGTTCCTGCTTTCAGTTATTTTAGGCATATACCTAGAAGTTCAAGTGCTTGACTGTATGGTAATTCTATATTAATCTTTATCAACAACTACCATCCTGTTTTCCCTAGTGGCTGTACCATTTTACATTCCTATCAACAATGCACAAGGGTTGTAATTCCTCCACAACCTCAACAACATTTGCTAATTTTCATTTTTTTTATGATAGCCACCTTAAGGGATATACACTGATATATACGCAACTTTTTAGAGATTTTATTTATTTACTTGAGAGAGAAAGTGAGAGAGATCATAAGCACAGGGAAGGGTTAGAGGGAGAAGCAGACTCCCACTAAGCAGCATAATCTAATGAAAGCTGCAAACAACATGAACCTGTCCTTTTCTTAATCTTTTTATTTTCTTTAAATATTTATTTATAAGAGAGAGAGAGAGAGAGCTAGAGCAAGAGAGAGCACAAGCAGAGGGAGGGCCAGACAGAGAGGGAGAAGTAGACTCCCCAGTGAGCAGGGAGCCCGATGTGGGACTCAATCCCAGGACCCTGGGACCATGACCTGAAACTAAGGCAGACACTTAACTGACTGAGCCACCCAGGCACTCCTATACACACAATTTTTAAGCTTTCTCAGAGTTGATAGGGTTTACAGAGTTCTTCTTCTTCTTCTTCTTTTTTTAAAAAAGATTTTATTTATTTGAGAGAGAGAGCACACAAGCAGGGGGGAAGGGGCAGAGAGAGAGGGAGAAGCAGGCTCCCCACTGAGCAGGAAGCCCAATGCAGGGCTCTATTTCAGGACCCCGAGCTCAGGACCTGAGCCAAAGGTAGATGCTCAACCAACTGAGCCACCCAGGCACCTCAGGGTTTATAGAGTTCTACTGCAAAGGTATATAGTACTTCTATTTTCTTCTTCATATTGCCTCATAAAACATCTATTATTTCTTGAATACCAAACTCTACTAACATTTGTTAATTGAGCATTTCCTAATCTGGGGTCCTATTCCTTCTTCTTACCTTGAGGACAGTGAGGAAACTCAAGATAATTATCAAACACTTATTTGAATGGGAAAATAACACTATTCCAACAGGCAGATAACAAGAAAATTTAAGATCTATGAAGAAAATCATGGAGAGACAGCTAAGTAAGAAGTCTAGGAAAAATAGCCTGCTATCATTCTGCCTTCATACCTAATATTGTAATAAGTCAACACTACTAAAAGGACAAATGTGATATTAACTTTATGCTTGTTATTATAATAAAATAGTGTAGATTATTCTTTTGTCATTAGATTAACAAAACAATCTTCATTTTACTTTTATTTGTATCCCTATACATTGCATTGAAAACACAAGCTGAAGCCAAAATACATGTTTTATAACTAGTCTAAAGAGGAGTTCAAAGACTGGAGAAACACTGTCCACATTGCCCCATGGTGGCAGGAAATGCAAGGGGGTAACATCAGTGGAAACCTTCAGAACTGGCAGGTTTCAGATTATCTTAATAGCAGTTACTTCTACTGGCTGCTTCCCAGTGGCCCTCCTTAGATGAGTAGCTAAAAGGCAAAGGGAACCAGACACAATGTGGGGCATTGTTAACACACAAAAATCAGGTAATAAGACTATAACCATGGAGTGCAACCATCAGAGTGTATTCTCCCCAACTGTTCCCCCAACTGGGTTCTTCCTAGGAGTCACAAGATTAGCAATTGTGATTAAAGCCTACTTATTTATAAAGATAAATTTAAAAGTCTACTGTAAATGTTAGAGTTACATGCAAATATAAAGTATTATCAGCATATGGATATAGATATATTCATTGATTTAATGAGATTTTCTATTTTTAAAAATTAATTTATATGAAAATACATTAGCTATGAACATATATTATCTTAATTTCTCATGTTAAAATATTTTACCAAATATATAAATTACTTCTTTTTATGTATACAGTAATACCTACTTTGCTAAAAGTGGAAAAAAGCCCACTAGATTAATTAGGCATCCTCTCCCATGTCTATTTTAATTTTCCAGGTAATTTAAACTAAAGTCAGTTTGGAAATAGTGTGTTGCCATAAAATGCTGATTGCAAGTGGATACTAGTGATTGTTTCTCCAACTCTTGTTCCCTGTGGGATAGGAAAAGGAAGAAATTGATTTTCTGTTGGCTTTGCTGCTTGGTAACAACTGGAAATAGTTTGGGAGCTAATGAAGTTACAGATGCTTTAAACTTGTCATTCTGAGCATTCACTGAGGAAACTGAACAGAAGAGGGAATCTTGCATTTAGAGTGGTTAGTCTCTTGAAAAGTATATACATAAACACTTGATTAGTTAAGAGCCACCAATTGACCTTCTTTTGTACTACTTGAAGTATAGAAACATTAATTATAAAACTTCTGGACAGAATCCATATTGTATATTTCATCTTCTTATCATATCTCAGGTAACTGTAATAATTAATTTAGATTAAGTATCCAGAAAAATCCATAATATTAGCAAAAAAATGGAAAATAGATCAGTGAAACAGAACTGTCAGGTAAGATCAGAAACATCTATATGTGAAAGAGGAATATTTGATAAAGATGCCATCTTAAACTAGCAAGTAAGTTTGATACTCATTTAGAGAAAAGCAAATTAAATAAAGGTGGATATGTAACATAATATTCATAAAAGTCAAGTTGCATTAAAGACTTATAAAGAAAACAAATTAAGTGCAAGAAGGAAGACAACGGGGAGGTGGAAAGATGGCAGAGAAGTAGCAGGCTGAGACGACATCAGGCAGCAGGAGATAAGCTAGATAGCCTATCAAACCATTCCGAACACCTACGAATCCAATAGGAGATTGAAGAGAAGAAGAGCAACAATTCTAGAAACAGAAAATCAACCACTTTCTAAAAGGTAGGACCAGCAAAGAAGTGAATCCAACGCGACGGGAAGATAGACCCCAGGGGGAGGGGCCGGCTCCCGGCAAGCGGCGGAACAACGGAGCACAAAATCAGGACTTTTAAAAGTCTGCTCCACGCGTATTATGCTTAGCGAAATAAGTCAATAAGTGAAGGCCACGCGGGGACAGCGTGGACTCAGGTCCCGCGCAGTCACAGAAGGATCGGGGGTGTCTGAGTGTCACAGAGCTCACAGGTATTAGAGCGGGGAAGCTGGGTGCGGGGACAGAGCCGAAGAGTGAGCTCTCAACTCGGAGTCACCGTGAACCGTAATCTGTGACACGGGCCTGTGCTCTGTGCGTGGGGTCCCCCAAGATCCGGGGAGACTCCGACCTGGGACAGCCCAGAGATCTGCGGGATTCGGAGACTCCAGGTGGGACACTGTGCCAGAGACAGAGACGCTTGGTCACAGGCTGGGTGACCTTGGAGCGCTCCCAGAGGCCAGTGAAACGGGCCTGGTTGCGCGCATTTTTCTCCAAGCACGGCTGGAGGCGGGGGAGACGGGAGTGATTAAACGCTTTTCTCTGAAGGCGCACTGAAGACTGGGGCCCCGAGCTCTCGGCTCCTCTGAACCGGAGACTGGGAGGCCGCCATTGTCATTCCCGTCCTCCGTACTCTACGGAAAGCGTTCAGGGAACAAAAGCTCCCGAGAGCCAACCCGAGAGGATGACTTAGCCTGGCCCCTGGTAAGGGCGGTGCAATTCTGCCTGGGGCAGAGACACTTGAGAATCACTACAACAGGCCCCTCCCCCCAGAAGATCAACAAGAAATCCAGCCAAGACCAAGTTCACTTAACAAGGAGAACAGCCCAATTCCAGAGGAGGAGAAAGCAAAACATGGAATTCTTGGCTTCTCCACATGAATCTTTAGTCTTGCAAAGTTAATTAATTTTTAAAATTTTTTTTCTCTTCTGCTAATTTTTTTTAACTTTTACCCTTTCCTCTTTTAACATTTTTTAACTAGTTTATCTTAATAATTTTCTTAAAACTTTTTTGAACCTTTATTATTATAGTCATATTTTATCCTTCACTGTATCTAACTTTTTTTTTGTATACACATAGGGCTTTTTTTTTCTTCTTAAACATTTGGGGTACAACTTCTTCTAATAGATCAAAATACACCCATATCTAGTACTGGGCTTGATCTAGTCTCCAGCCCAAGGAAGTTCTCTCCACTTTTTTTTTTTTTTTTATTCTCCCTACCAACTTACCTTATCAACTCCTTTGTTGGGAAAAAAAAAAAAAGTTTTTTCTTTAATCTTTATAGTCATATTCCATCCCTTCATTGTGTTTACCCTTATATATGTTTTGCATTCTTTAAAATTTTGGGAGGAGTTTCTTCTAGGAGACCAAAATACTCCCAAAATTAAGTGGGTAACCCTGTTCTAGTCAACAGTCTAACACACATATATATTTTTTTACTTTTTTTTATATTTTTTTTCTTTATTTGTGTTCTTTTTAAAAAATTTTTTTTTCTTTTCTGAACTTCTTTTTACCCCCTTTCTCCCCCCCCCATGATTTGAGGTCTCTTCTGATTTGGTTAAAGCACATCTTCCTGGGGTCTTTGCCACCCTGTTAGTATTACATTTGCTCCTTCATATATTCTTACCTGGACAAAATGACAAGGCAGAAAAACTCACCACAAAAAAAAGAACAGGAGGCAGGACTGAAGGCTAGGGACCTAATCAATACAGACATTGGTAATATGTCAGATCTGGAATTCAGGA
>ML097232.1:1372-46421 GCA_003697995.1 Taxidea taxus jeffersonii | reverse complement strand
AGGTAGATAGACAGAGCTATGTCCCAGTTCACCAATGGCATTTTGAGATGACACACAAAAAATCTTCTTTTTGCTTTCCCCCCAACTCTTCTGCAGTGAATGTACCCTACTTGTACAATCAGGCAAGAGACTACGTTACAAAATGACATACAAAGTGGGGGTGGGGGTGAGGTACCCAGGTGAGGGGTACTGAGGAGGACAGGTGATGTGAGCACTGGGTGTTATCTGCAAATAATTAATCGTTGAACACTGCATCAAAAACTAATGATGTACTTACTATATGTTGGCTAACTGAACATAATAATAAAATATTTTTGGGGGGGCGCCTGGGTGGCTCAGTGGGTTAAGCCTCTGCCTTTGGCTCAGGTCATGATCTCAGGGTCCTGGGATCGAGCCCGGCATCAGACTCTCTGCTCAGCAGGGACCCTGCTTCCTCCTTCTTCTCTGCCTGCCTCTCTGCCTACTTGTGATCAGTCTGTCAAATAAATAAAATCTTGAAAAAAAAATAAAAAATAATAATTAAATTTTTTTAATGAAATACAAACTCTTCATACAAAAATATTTTTTTTAAATGAAATACAAACTCTTCATACAAACAATCCCCCCGGTGACTGCTGTTGAAGCAGTTTTCAGAAATGCTTCCCCGGTATTGGGGAAGCACACATACTTCCAGTCAGGATGGGCTCCTGAGGCTGAGGGCAAGCAGGCTCCACAGGACCGCCCTTAGGATGTGCTGCTCCCCGTGCAGGTAAACCCCTTCTCATGGTTTTGTTTTCTCCCCTACCAGGGCACATTATTGATCTTTCCCCACATAAGGGCAAATGGAATTGAACTGATGTAAATATAGAATCTGAAAACTGGGGGCGCCTGGGTGGCTCAGTGGGTTGAGCCTCTGCCTTCAGCTCAGGTCATGATCTCAGGGTCCTGGGATCGAGCCCCACATTGAGCTCTCTGCTCAGTGGAGAGCTCGCTTCCTCCTCTCTCTCTGCCTGCCTCTCTGCCTGCTTGTGATCTCTGTCTGTCAAATAAATAAATAAATAATCTTTAAAAAAAAAGAATCTGAAAACTGTGTCTCAGTATAAAACACAAAAGTGACAATATATATTTAAAAAAAAATAACCATCTAGTGGGTTTATTGGCTTCTCCAGATCAAACCAAACCCCAAGCCCTCAGCATGAAACCTCTCTTCCTACTCCCTGGAGGAAAATAACCGTCGTGTCGTGCTTGAGCAAGCGTAGACCCCTTTATTGCATTTCTTTGGTGCACATCAACACTAAATCCCGCCGTGCAGAGCCCTTTCTTCCGCTTTTTCCTCTCCGGACCATCAGCCCCCTCAGGTTATAGGTTAATGTGTGCCTTGGCTTTGCCTCCTTCTGGAATGTCAAGTCCTGGAGAGCAGTAGCCAGAGCCTATAACCAATGACAGGTACAGAGCACAGGCTCAGCAAATGGTTGTTGAAAGAAATTACTGGCTGTCCCTTCTTGTCTTCCTGGGCCTGACTTATTGGCCTCTGGCTGCCACCCTCCACCTAAGCAGGACAGCTCCCTGTCCCTTTGGGGTTTGGGCACCAGCAGGCCCTTTTGGGCCAAGCCCTTGAGCTGATGATCCTCACCCTGCCCGAAAACCAACCAACCAACCAACCAACCAACCAACCAAAAACCCTGCAGTGTCCCTGTGGTTTTACTCAGGCTTCCTTCTGCAATGATTCTTCCTTGGGCCACTGCTCACTCTTTGCCTCCCCCCGTCAAACCCTCTCCCGGCCTACTTGCCACTCTCAGGCCCACTTTTGCCGGCCAGGCCTCTGGCCAGGTCACAGGATGCTTTGTTCATGATGGCCCTGTGACCTGCGCCAACCAGCCTGTCTTCTTTTGGCTTTTCTCATGTTTCTGAACTCGCTAGCTCTTGAAAATAGTTTCCGCTTCCCTCTTCATGTCTCTGCCCTTTATCTGCTTTTCGTTCACCAGAAGCCTCTAAATCAATTCACTTTAATGACTCACCATACTCCCCCCCCCATTCCAGACCTTTCTACCTCATGTCTGGGGTTACCAGACAGCTGTCGGATAAAAGTTCCTCCCAAACACTGCCCTCCTGGCCTCCACTCCCTCCACACCAACTGTTAGCACACATTGTCCCATGTTTATATTTCCTGGCATTGGCCGTGGTATGGCGGTGCCGTCCACCTTTGTTTTGGCGATAGCTGGTCTGACTTCTCGCTTTCCAAAGATTTGTTACCTCTTGCCTTTAAGCGGGCCCTAATCACCTTGGCATATTGACAAAAAGACCTTGCTTAACCTGATTACACCCTGTTCCTGAGTTCCCCTGGTCATGGCTCAGGGGGGAGTAAGATCTGTCCGGCTGCTCCCGCTCCCACTTCCTTCTTGGCTGGGCCGTGCCGTCTGCTTTCTCTCCCCGGCACTCTTTGGAAACTGCCCCAAAGTCCCCAGGGGTCAGCTCCTGGCCAGATCTAACGACCTGTTCTATATTTTCCTTTGTCCACTATGGAGCTATCTGTCACCTGCCTTTCTGAGCTCCCCCTCCCGGGCCAGCATTTCTATCAGGGTCTTCTTTACCCCTTGGATGACTTGCTTTCAAACTCTTGAGACTCCTAAACTCATTGGCTGTCTCAGTCTGCAGCTACCTCTTTTCCCTCCCCTCACTGCCCCGCAGAAGACTTGGCTATTTCCCCTGTTGGTGCTCATGCATTCTTTCTTTTTTCCAAATATTTCTTGGTCGTGCGTGCTATATGGCAGGTAACATGAATCCCTTGGTGAACAAGGGAAATGGTCTATTGCAGAGGCTCAGAGCTTAGATCTGGGGGTTCGAACCCCAGCTCTGCCGTTGGCTAGCTCTGTGACCCTGGGCAAGCTACTTGACCTCTCTCTGCCTCAGCTTCGTTGTCTGGAGAACAGTAATAAGAGTTGTGCCTCGTATGACTGTTTCAAGGAGCAAATGAATGAATATTTGTAAAGAGTTTCTAGAAGGGCTTAGCACAGGGTAAGCTCTAGGTAGGTGTTAAACCAAAGCAACAACAGGTAGAGTCCATGCCCATGCAGATGACATTCTAGTGGGGAAGATCAGAAGAGTGGATGCAGTGTTTATGGAGTGCTGGGAGAGAGGCAAAGCGTAGTGTCATGGGCCCATGGGAAGGCGCATGCGCTCTAGAGGGCATGGAGAGGTCAGGGGGACACACAGAGAAGGTTTCCTGAGGAGCTGACTTTGAAGCTGACACATAAGAAACAAAGTAGCTTGGAGGAGGGCAGGTGGAGGGTGAGGCACGGTGCCAGGGGACTAAGGAGAGTGTTCTCGTCAGGGAACAGTGAGGTGAACAAGACTGCGAGTGACATTGAAAGAGCCCCAGTAGGGACGCCTGGGTGGCTCAGTTGGTTAAGCCGCTGCCTTCGGCTCAGGTCATGATCCCAGCGTCCCGGGATCGAGTCCCGCATCGGGCTCCTTGCTCAGCAGAGAGCCTGCTTCTCTCTCTGCCTCTGCCTGCCTCTCTGTCTGCCTGTGCTCACTCTCTCTGACAAATAAATAAATAAAATCTTTTAAAAAAAAAAAGAAAGAAAGAAAGAGCCCCAGTAGAAAAAAAAAAAGGAAAGTTGCATATTAAAAGGGAAGGAGGGAGGGAAAGCAGGATAGGGACAGTAGTGGCTAGAGATGGGCTTGCAGACGTGAGCAAGAGCCAGAATGTGTGGGGTCTGGTGGGGCCTGGTATGCCCTGCCGGGGGAGTCGGACTTTCCTTCTGGGAGCAGTGAGGCAACGTTGAAGGATTGCGTTTGGGTACCATCATTCTGTCTTCAGCTTGAAGGATGGGTCAGATGAGGTCAAACGCGGAATCCAGGAGACAAATTAGATGTCTCTTTCTTTATTCTAGCTGGGTCACGCTGTCATGCTAACAAGGCTGTGAGGGGAAGCACATGCGTTCCAGGGACCCTTAGGTGGTAGGATAATCAGGTCTTATCCCTTGATTGAATGTGAGGGTGAGGAAGAGAAAGGAGCAGAGGAGGACCAGTGTTCTCGCTTGAGCAATAAGGCAACTGTGGGGCCACACACTGAGACTGGGCATGAAGGAAGAGAAGCACACTTCGGGGAGGGGGAGGCTCAGCCCATAAATGTTTATTAAGCATCTACTATGTACCGGGCATTGCTCCAGAAGCTAGACAGACATCAGTGGACAAGAAAGGCCAAAACCCCTGCCCTCAGGAATGGAAAATAAATGAACAAGTACATATCTAGTGCACGAGACCAACGCTGTGGAGAAAATAAAGGAGGGACACCCGAGTACAAGTAGGAGGCAAGCTGGCCTAGGAAAGCATAAAAATAAACAGATGTACACTTTATATAAAAATAAGCCTCCGAGGGAGGAGACACTGCCCCACTCTGGCAGCTTTGGGGGGAATACATCAAAGTTGTGGGCGCTTCGTTTCGTAAGCAGTAACGACGTGGCAGGCTTGGTCAGCTGTTGGAGCCCAGAGCCCGAGCGCTCCTTCCCTGCTCTGCAGGGACAAGAGGGCATTAGAGGGGATGAGCAGAGAGCTGGAGAGAGGAAGGTGTGAGCCGTCCACACGCCCCGGGCAGCACCACCGGCCTGGAGACTGGCCTCTCATCCCCGAAAGTCTGGCCCGTGAGAACCCATCCGATGAGGTCGTGGCTTTGCTGTGACCTGCCTCCTGCTGCCTGCTGGTTTCCCCAGGGCCCGGGAACCTTCTCTGTGAAACCTGATGGCAGGAGGGCGGTGAGGTAAGCCTGGGGCGTCTGTGATCCAGGCCTCCCCCAATCCAGGCCAGCGGATGGCCCGGCGCAGGGGCCTAGCACAGTCCTTGTCAGCAGCTCCCTTCTGCCCTGGGCTCAGACGCAGCAAGTCTGACGGACATTTATAGACCCGGTTACTCTGAGACGTGGCGGCAGCTAAAAGTAAAAGTAGCCGGTGATGAAATTTGGCCCAGGGCAGCCCCCGGACAAGCTCCCCAGCGGGTTTTGCCACTTGGGTAACTTCCTGTCACCAGTCAGGGCATTAGGAGCCTCTGGGGCTGAGGTCCTGGGATCTTCTGTGGTGTTTCCCCTCCTTCCAGCTCACCGCCCTGGAGCCACCACCCCATTCCCCCATCGTATGGAACCTCAGTCAGCAGCTCGCCGGGAAGCCAGCCCCACCCCCCACCCCTGCCCCCAGCAACCCGGAACCCTCCACCTCTGCCCTTCCTCATATCCACCAGGCCACTGAGTCCCAGGGAGCTTTTACCTTGTAGACACTACTCAGGTTCATCTCCCTCCTTACCCCTCCATTCGGGCCCTTGGCATCTAAGGAGCCAATAGTACTGGCATACCTTTAGTTTCCCTTTTTGACCCCTGGCGGGGGGGGGGGGGTTAGGGCTGTGACAAATTCTTCAACGGCTTACAGCCGGCCATATCCACTTAAAGAAACTACTCCTTTTCCTGCTAAAACAGAGATGGCATCATTTTTCCCTTCTCATCATAACCCTTTTGTTTTAAGATTTTATTTATTTATTTGGGAGAGAGTGAGTGAGAGAGAGCGAACACGAGCATAGGGAGCAGCAGGCAGAGGGAGAGGGAGAAGCTGACTCCCCTGCTGCTGAGCAGGGAGCCCAACACGGGGGTTCGATCCCAGGACCCCGGGATCATGACCTGGGCCAAAAACAGACACTTAACTAACTGAGCCACCCAGGCGCCCCCCACTATTTTTTTTTTTAATCAACAATATCTAAACCATGTTAGAACACATTCCTCAAAATGCAACAGTAGTAGGACAGTTTTTGTACTTAGATGGAAGGAGAAGCTGGCTGCCTGGGGCAAAAAGATGAACAGGACATGGTTCCCGCCTTGGCAAGTGGCTACTCCGTGGGGGAGGCTGGTCACGCAAGCAGATACTTTGAGCACAACGTGGTAAATGCTGAGCTACAGGGAGAGTAGCATAGGATTCTCTGCGAGCATGGAAGGGTAGGGGGTGGCCAGCCAGTTACCACGGAAAACCTCCTGGAGGAGGTGATATCCGTTATGCAAAAAAGAGGCAGTTGTATCCAGGATAAAGGACTAGTACGAGCCAGGGTCTGAGGTCTTGAAACAGAGTAAAGTGCTCACGCACTTTGATGGCCCTTGGGGTGACTGGTGCACCCATCCCACGGCTGCCGTGACCATGGGCTGCTAAAGGCTCTCAGCCTCTCTCCCTTCTCCGGAAAATTGCCCCGAGGGGTGAGAGCCACGTTGGCCCAGAGGTTAGGCAACATGCCACGTGGGCAGCCTGCCCGCCTCCCCTTCTCCAATCTGCAGCCAATGACGGAGGGACACGGTCCTCTTGCCTCAGAATTGGATCACCCTGTCCTGTCATTCACACTTCACAGCGATCTCGGATCTGGCCAGAGCCAGACTCCAATTGAGACCACATCCTTGCTTAGCCCCATTCCCCACCCCATGGTGTTTCCCTCATTCTCTTTCTCCTGAGCTCTTTCCCTCAGTAAATTACAGTCACCCAGATCCTTGTTTCACTCAGGCTCTGCTTCTGGGGAACCCAAGCCAAGATAGTATGTTTGATGAACTTCTAGAAATTTGGCATACCTTGTATTTAGGGGGTGAATCTAGGAATAATTGGAAGATTAAACCCAAGAATTGGGCAAGGGCCAGATCATAGAGAACCTTCTGTGCCATGTTCAAGACCTGTGAGTCTTTTTTATTTTTATATTAAGCCTTTTCTATTAGACTAAAACACACTTCCTCAATCATGCCTCCCACATTTAATGACGTAGCCTTCCCACGTTTAGTGATTTATTCACTTAGGTCAAGGCATGGGGGACTCCTGGGGTCCTTAGTTAAATTCAGATCTCTCTGAAAGTGATAATCCATTGAGACATTAGTAGTCTAATTCACCTCAAGGTGTGACGTAGATGTGAGAGATTGTATTTTCCAAAGATAGCCACACGTATGGCTCTCACCCACGTGCTCTTATAACATGGCTAATATTCTTCCCACTGGAGCTGAGGTCTATGCTTTCTGCCTTTGAATCCAGGGATGTGGGCTTGCGACTGCACTGGCCAATGGCATGCAGTCTTTTTGATAGATGTCTAAGGCAAGGTCATAAGGCAACATGTCTTCCACCTGGACCTCTCCCCTGCACGCACACACACACACTCTCTCTCTCTCTCTCTCTCACTTTGTCAGGACACTCATTCTTGGAACTCAGTCACCATGTTGTGAGGAAGCCAAGCCACACAAAGAGGCGACACGTTGGCATTCTGGCAGAAAGTCCCAGCTCGGGCCCAGCCGACACCAGCATCGATCTTCAGATACATGAGTGAGAAAGCCATCAGATGACTCCAGCTCCTGGCTTCTGGATCTTCCAGCTGAGGGTGCAAACATCATGAGGTAGAAATAAGTGTCCCTCACTGTGCCTCATCTGAATTGCCCACTCACAGAAACCATACAGAGGATACGTGATTATTGTTAATTTAAGCCACTAAGTTTTGGAGGAACTTACTTTGCTTCAACAGATAACTGGCACATCTATCTAGACGCTTTTCCCCTTCAAAATTACTTCCCTAGTAGGGCACCTGGCTGGCTCAGTCGGTAGAGCACGTGACTCTTAATCTCAGGGTTGTAAGTAAGGTTGTAAGCCCATGTTGGGTATGGAGCTTACTTTAAAAAAATAATAATAAAATTTTAAAAATTCCTCCTCTAGCTTCCCTATGCAGGCAATTGGTATCCCCAGGTTCTTTCAGTGACTGAGCTCTCCATTTGCATACAATAAGTCATTATTAGGTCCTATAGATTTTCCTTTCTAGGGTGTCTCTGCCATCAACCTTTCCCTTGGTGCTTGTGTCCCCCAGCCCCAATCTAAACTAAAGCCCAGCCCCAGTCATGTTCAAACCCCTCAAAAACTGCCAACTTTCACAAAAGCACAGCTTCCAGATGGAATTATACAATTCCAGCTGCAATTTATATATTCCAAATAGACATATATTTTGAACATATACATATACTTACAGAAATTATGCTTTGCTTTTTCATTGTAATAAATTCAGATTTGTTACAGTACAATACAATACCAAAAAAAAGTGAACATCTCACTCACCAAAGGAAAGTACTGTGAACATTTGCTGTTATATTCCAGACATTTTTCTGGGGGTGCATGCATGTGTGTGTGTATATTCTGGGTATGTGTGTATTCTGCCTATTCTAGGCATGTAAAAATATATATACACACACAGAGATACATGTTATATACACATATGCAGTAGATATGTTTAAGAAACATTTTTTTTTACAAAATTAGGATCACAATACACATCATGTCCCATGATTTTGCTTTTTTTTTTCTTTTTGCAATTTTGCTTTTTTACCTAACATTGCTTCCTGGTTATCCTTCCATGACAGCACATGCAGATCTACTTCATTCATTTTAAGAGTTACAAAGCAGGGGCGCCTGGGTGGCTCAGTCAGTTGAACATCTGCCTTTGGCTCAGGTCATGATCTCAGGGTCCTGACATCAAGTCCCATGTCAGCCTCCCTGTTCTGCGGGGAGACTACTTCTCCCTCTGCTTGTGCTCTCTCTCTCTTTCTCTGGCAAATAAATAAATAAAACCTTTTTTTTTTAAAGAGTTACACAGTACACTACACCATCATTTATTTAACAATTTCCTTATTGAAAAAATTTGATTGTTTCTACATTTTACTACCAAGTAGTGCCACAAGGAGTATGGTTGTGCAAATGCCTTGATGCACTTGTGCCATTTCGATAGAAGTGGTTGGAGTCCTGGAAATGTGACTGCTGGATCCTGGGGTGTGGACAATTTAAATATTGATAGGCAACACAAGATGGTCCTTTTAATGGGGTTGGACCAATTTTTACCCGTATAACACTCTAGTCCAAACAAGGTACTATTAATCTTGTCTAATTTTTGTACCATATAGACAAGGTAGCACTCGAAAGCACTGTCATGACAAGATGTTCCCCAAGTGAAAAAGACAGAAGGCCTAGTATAATTCCATTTTTGTATATATGCATAAAGTGTCTGGAAGTATATAAAATGGCATTAACAGACGTTCTTTCTGGGAAGTAGGCAAGTCTGGAGAACTTTAATTTTTTTCCGTTATAGTTAAAAAACTGCATTTAATACTGTCAGGAAAGATATTTTCCATTTTGAGAAACACTGCACAAATGATGTAAATGTTAGCAATGAGCTATGCATGGATAAAAGAAAAAGGAACAAGACAAGGAAACAAGGAGCAAGCAGTTGGAATCTACAGTTGACATCAATTCACATCTGCTAACTGTGGGAACCAACTACAGAGACATAATTAGACTCAGTATCAAATGGGCTTTACAAATATACAGCCCATTTCCCGTTGTTTAACATAGCTCACATATAAGGGCACTGAGGAGCTCTTTGGCAAACGTGTGGTAAATCAAAATTCGGATTAAATTAATTGTATTCTAATAAGCTACCAAAACAATAAAACATTTCAGAAAACAACCATTCTCAGTTAAAAGAGAATAAACATTCAGCAGCTTCACTTCACTTAAGATGGTGTTTTGTTCATTGTGGTAAGCACAGCACAGTGTCCAGACTTGTCAACTCACCATGTCGTACACCTGGGACACATGTAACGTTCTGTGTCAACTGTACTTCAATTTTTAAAAATTTAGTAAAAAAGGAAAGTTTATTTAAAAAAAAAAAAGGAGAGAGATGGTGTTTGCCAGCCTTGCTGAACATCAAAATCACTCCAGGTCTTATTAAAAGAACAAATATTCAGGCACTGCCCCAGATCTGAATCTGATTAAAATCCAGAGATCCTCACCAAAAGGGTCTGGAACTCTCTGTATTTTTTTATTTTTTTTTTCATTAGGAGAGAGTTTTATTTTAAAAGTGTCATCTTAAACTGCAAGGATGTCTGTTAAACATCACAATTAAACATGCCAAAGGAGAAGCCATGTTGTCAAAATGCCCACTTAACCCACCCAAACATCTCAAACCCACCCTTTGCTGACCTTCTATAACCCCATTTTTTTAAGGTTTTTTTTCTTTTTTTTAAACAAGAGAAAGTAGACAGGTACATGTTGGTAAATGCTAACTGTCCATATTCACATAGAGACACAGTGTAATCTCTGAGCCCAATATACAGAGAAAGGAGGAAAAAAGCTAGAATTCTATGCACTACTACACAGGGGCCTAGCACCCTCCAGCTTCCAGCAGAGCTAAGGGAGCAGAAGGTTTTTCTTTTTTCCCACAGAGCACGGTGGTGTTGATTCCATAAAGTTTTTGTTTTTGTTTAGACAGGAAGGGACAAAAATGAATTTGAAACAAAAAGGGGTAGAGATTCTTTTCCCACTGTATTCTGCTCAAGGTATTTCCCCCCAAAATAAGCTGAGAACCATGGTATAAAGGGAGAGAAAAAGACTTCAAAAAACAGGGCGAATGAGCACAAGAGGAGAAAAGAAAAAGAAAAAGGAAAGAAAAAAAAAAAAGACGGCAACTTGGTCCCAGGGACTGAAGAAAATTAAAAAAGGAAGGTTGGAATCCATCAGTGTTCCATTAGTCATCTTCTCCTTCATCCTCCTCTCCTTCCTCCCCCTCATCATCATCTTCATCTTCTTCACCTTCATCCTCATCTCCTTCTTCGTCAATATCTTCCAATCCTTCTTCTTCTTCATCATCATCGTCATCTTCTTCTCCTTCCCCTTCTTCGTCATCCATATCGGGAACCAAGTAGTACTGTAATGGATTTGGCCAAATATCATCTTTGATGACCTCTCCTAATTCATCTGCGCCTGCATCAGAATGGTCAGTAAACCAGGTGAAGAAGCTCTCTGGTTCCTCATGCTGTCTCTTCCTGCTGGCTTTATTCTGTGTTTGACTTGAACGTTTCGTCAAATCCTTTCCAGATTTCCATTTGATTTCAGTGGACTTTGAAGATGGATCACCACTCTCATTCAGATGAAATTCTTTGGAGAGAACTTTATTTTCGAAGTAAGGGTTTTCATCAAAATAAAAATCTATTCTGTAACCTGATTTAATATCTTCAAATTCTGTCACTTCAACTCTTGTCAAATAATGCAGCGCCTCTTCATCCTCCTCCCCAAGCAGTGCAGACACTTGTGGATGGTTGACAAATGTTGTTACCCAAAAATTGGGGATTTTGGCGATCAATTCCGACCTCTTCTGAAAAAATGGTTGGCGGAGTTTGTTATATTTCTGTTCTACTTTCAAAATCTCCTCACTGGCTTGTTCATTAAGTCTGTCTATTTCATTTTGTACTTCATCAATATGTTCAATTGCTTCTTGCTGTTCTTTTTCTCCCTTATGCAAGTGCTGAGATGTTGACGTCTGCCCTGGCTTGGGGGCAGGAGGCAGTCTCGATTTCTTCGTTTGAGGCGGGAGCGAAGACTGGCGTTTGGGGGCCATGCTGCAAGGATATTCCAGGAAAACAGGAGAGACGCACGTCTGGAAGCTCTGATTCTATTTTTTAATTTTTTATACATTTTTTAGAATAATTTCTACATGCAACATGGGGCTCGAACTCACAACCCCGAGATCAAGTGTCACGTGTTCCACCCACTGGACCAACCAGGGACTCCTAGAACTCCCAGGTTCCTAACATGCTCCCAGGTAAGTCTTCTAATCAGACAAATTTAGGGCACTACATTTGTGACTTACAGAAATAAATATAAACACTGTACCTAGACGTTTACAAATTTCTGTGACTCCTGTCTGCATTTGTAACATCGTGTGAGACATTGTTCCAGGCATTGGAACATACTGGGTATCACGTAAGAGGAATTTGTTTTAATTGACATAGAATTCACAAACCATAAAATGCATTCTTTTAAAGAGTGCAATTCAGGAACGCCTGGGTGGCTCAGCTGGTTAAGCGGCTGCCTTCGGCTCAGGTCATGATCCCAGCGTCCTGGGATCGAGTCCCACATCGGGCTCCTTGCTCGGCAGGGGGCCTGCTTCTCCCTCTGCCTCTGCCTGCCACTCTGTCTGCCTGTGATCGCTCTCTCTCTCTCTCTAACTAATAAATAAATAAAATCTTAAAAAAAATAAAAATAAAGAGTGCAATTCAGTGGCACTTAGCACATTCACAAAATCCTTCAACCATCACCACTGTCTAATTCCAGAACATTTTATCAGCCCCAAAAGGAAACCCCATGGCCATTAGCAGCCACTCCCCATTTCTTCCCCATCCCACCAGCCCTGACAACTACTAGTTTAAGTTCTGGCTCTATGGATTTGCCTATTTCAGACATTACACAGAAACAGAATCATAATATGTGGGTGGCCTCTTGTATCTGTCTTCTTTCACTTTACGTGTTTTCAAGGCTCACCTGTGTAGTAGCATGGACCGGTACTTGATTCCTTTCCATGGCTGAATGTTGTTCTGTTGTATGGGTATAACGAATATTGATGACGCATTCTTCAGGTGAGGCACGTATGGGTTATTTTCACTTTTGGGCTACTATGAGTAAGGTTTGGGGAGCCTTCAGACTTGTCAGGAAGGCACATTTCTAAGCCCCAACCCACATTTAATCAATCTGAGTATCTGGGGGGTGCGCCTAGCGAGCCGTGTTTTAACAAGCTCTCCAGGCAATTCTGATGCACACTCAAGTGTGAGAACCACTGTGCCTCACATTCCCTTCTTCAAATCCCCCAAATTCTGAATTTCAAAATGGATCTGCAGACTTCTGTTTCCAGAAAGAGCGAATAGATGTGCTTTCCCCTACTCCTCCCACGAAGTACAGCTAAAAAGTCTCGACATTACTTAGTAAGGAAAAAAAAAAAAAAGAGAGGACACTGAAAGGTGGGAGGAAAAAAAAAAACAAGTGGAAGAGAAAACTTGGGACGCATGGAACTCAACAGCAGTGAATCCTGTCTGCACTGGATGCTGGAGAAGGTGGCAATCCCAAATGCCAAAAGACACAGACAGAAAAGCCTCCAAGCTCTCTCTAGCCCAAGGCCAAGGAGAGGGACAACCTAGCAAGACAGAAACCTTTTAGGCTGGGACACCTGGGTGGCTCAGTCATTAAGCATCTGCCTTCAGCTCAGGTCATGATCTCAGGGTCCTGGGATCGAGTCCCACATCCGGCTCCTGCTCAGTGGGGAGCCTGCCTCTCCCTCTGCCCTCCCCCTTCCTTGTGTGCATTCTCTCTATCTCAAATAAATAAACAAAATCTTAAAAAGAAACCTTTTAGACAGTAAGAACTCTACTCCAGCCAAATCCCACAGAAAGTACCATGGCCTCAACCCAGCCATGCCACTGAAGTCATGGTATAGAACCTGGACCCCACCTTCAAGAGGCTGTCACAGAGCATCCTCATCCCCCGGCTAGAGTGGAGTGGAAAAGGCCTATCGAAGAGTCAGAACAATCGGACAGAAAAATCAGCAAAGATAGAGAAGAACCAAACCATAAGCCAAAAGGATCTAATCAAGATTTACAGAAGAATGCACATTCTTTTCAGGTCCCTGTGACACATGATACCAAGATAGACCAGACTCTGGGCCAGAACAGCAAACTTCAACAAATTTAAAAGAATTGGAAGCACACAGTTTGTTCTCTGACCACAATGAGACCAAACTAGAAATTAGGAAGAGAAAGCTAACAGGAACACTTTGAAACACTTGGAAACTACAGAACACACTTCTAAATAATCCACAAATCAAAGACTAAGTTTCAAGAAAATTTTAAAATGCCTTGAACTGAATGAAAATGAAAATCCAATATGTAATTTCTGACACCCAGCTACAGGAGTGTTACAGGGCAAATTTATGGCACTAAATGTTTATGTTAGAAAAGAAAAGAATCAAATCAATCATCTAAGTCCCCACTTAAAGAACTCAGAAAAAGAAGGGTCAGTCAGGCAACCGACTCTTGATTTCAGCTCAGGTCAGGATCTCGGGGTCAAGGACTTGAACCCCACCTAGGGCTCCACGCTCAGCAGGGAGTCTACTTGAGGATTCTCTCCTTTTTCCTCTGCCCCTCCCCCCACTCGCACTCTCTCAACTAAATAAATAAATCTAAAATAAAAAAGAACCCAAAAAAGAAGAGGAAAATAAATCCAAAGCAAGGAAAATAACAAAAAGCAGAACTCAATAATAAAATTGAAAGTAAGAAAAAAATCACATAAAATCAATGAAACAAGAAATTGGTTCTCCCAGGACGCCTGGGTGGCTCAGTCAGTGAAGCGTCTGCCTTTGGCTCAGGTCATGATCACAGGGTCCTGGCATCGAGTCCCTCATCCAGCTCACTGTCCATTGGGGAGCCTACTTCTCCCTCTCCCTCTGCCTCTCCCCCTACTTGCACTCCTGCTCTCTCTCTCTCTCAAATAAATAAATAAAAATTCTTAAAGATTTTTATTTATTTGTTTGAGAGAGAGAGATCACAAGTAGGCAGAGAGGCAGGCAGAGGGAGAAGGAGAAGCAGGCTCCATGCTGAGCAGAAAGCCTGACCTGAGGCTCGATCCCAGGACCCTAAGATCATGACCTGAGCCAAAGGCAGAGGCTTAACCCACTGAGACCCCCAGGCACCCTCAAATAAATAAATAAAATCTTTTTTAAAAAGAAGCTGATTCTCTGAAAAAGTATATAAAATTAACAAACATCTAGCGAGACTGAGAAAGAAAGGAAAGAGGGAAGACACAAGTCAACTGCCATCAGGCACGAAATGGAGAACATCACTAGACTCTGCAACCATTGAAAGGATAATAAGAATATACTACAGACAACCCTACACAGAGAGAAGCTAGATAAAATGGACCAATTCCTTGAAAATAACAAACCACCAAAACTCACCCAATTATTAAATAAATAACTCGAATAGTACTACAACAATGAAGGAAATCGAATTTGTAACTTCAAATCCCCCTAAAAAGACATCTCCTGACCCAGATGGTTTCATTAAAGAATCTCACCAAACACTGAACAATTAACCTGAATAATCCTCCGTATCCTACAGAAGAGGGGAACACTTTTCAACTCATTTTAGGAGGTCAGTGTTACTCCAATAACAAAACCAAGCAAAGACACTGCAAAAACAAACAAACTAAAACTAAAACTATAGACCAGCATCCCTCATGAACTGAGATGCAAAAATACTCAAGAAAATATTAGCAAGGAGAATCCAGCAATATAACAATTCTATCCCATAACCGAATGAGTTTTACTCCAGAGATGCAAGGCTGGTTCAGTAGTGTTATTTTTTAAACCTCAGAATTGCACACTTCATTTTTTTTAATTTTTTAAGACTTTTATTTATTTATTTGACAGAGAGAGAGAGAGAAATCACAAGTAGGCAGAAAGGCAGGCAGAGAGGAGGGGGAAGCACGCTCCCTGCTGGGCAGAGCCCGATTCAGGACTCGATCCCAGGACCCTGAGATCATGACCTGAGCCAAAGGCAAGGCTTAACCCACTGAGCCACCCAAGGGCCCCTGGTTCAGTAGTTTTTAAAAAATGAATCAATATAATCTACAAGAATAATTTGGCTCAAGAAGAAAAATCACATGATTCTATCACTCGATGCAGAAAATTTTTTTTTTTACAAAATTCAACAGCTATTTATGATTTAAAATAAAAAACTATTAGGGGTACCTGAGTGGCTCAGTCAACTTAGCATCTGACTCTTGATTTCAGCTCAGGTCATGATCTCAGGGTTGTGAGATCAAGCCCCGTGTTGGGCTCTGCACTGGGCATGGAGCCTGCTTAGGATTCTCTCTCTCCCTCTGCCTTTCTCCCACCCTCTCCCTCAATAAATAAATAAATAAAAATTTAAAAACTATTCAAAAATAAGAATAGAGGGTAACTTCCTCATCGTGATAAAGAACACCTGCAGAAAACTTCAGCTAACATCATGCTTTGTGGGAAAAGAATGAATGTTCCCCCAACCCCATAAGATCGGGAACAAGGCAAGAACATCTGCTCCTTCCACTGCCATTCGACATAGTGCTGGAAGTTCTCTACGCTGTGGTAAGACAGGTTCGTGGGCCTCATCTCAGATTCTGGGTGTAGAATTTAGGAGTGTGCATTCAACAAGTCCCCCAGCAGAATCAGGCACTGAGAGGACCACAGTGAGAACCTACATTTAGGGTTGACCTGTTCAGCCAAGGGAAGGGGCTTGTTAAAAATCATAGATGTCGGGGCGCTTGGGTGGCTCAGTGGGTTAAGCCTCTGCCTTTGAATCAGGTCATGATCTCAGGGTCCTGGGATCAAGCCCCGCATGGGGCTCCCTGCTTGGTGAAGAGCCTGCTTCCTCCTTTCTCTCTCTCTCTCTGCCTGCCTCTCTGCCTACTTGTGATCTCTGTCTGTCAAATAAATAAATAAAAATCTTTATTAAAAAAAATCACAGATGTCCAGGGGCACCTGGGTGGTTCAGTGGGTTAAGGCCTCTGCCTTCGGCTCAGGTCATGATCCCAGGGTCCTGGGATCGAGCCCCGAATCCGGCTCTCTGCTCAGCGGGGAGCCTGCTTCCCTCCTCTCTCTGCCTGCCTCTCTGCCTACTTGTGATCTCTCTGTGTCAAATAAATAAACAAAATCTTAAAAAAAAATCTGAGTATTTGGGAGAGGGGAAGCCAGCATATCAATATTTCTAAAGGCTCCCTAAACAATCCCACTGTGCAGCCATGGCTGGGAAACACAGTGAAAACAGGAAAGGCAGTAACCTTGTCAGGATGTAGCCTCACATAGGAAGACAGCAGAGAGAAGCAACGTGATCAGGCCGGGGTGGGATTTCTCAGCCGTTGCTAGGTTGCTAATGTTGGGGGTGGAGATGGTGTCCAAGGAGCCACCGTTAGCTCGACCCCTGGATTCCTACCATAGCCTTGATGTTGTACTATGCATTTTATGTCATTCACTCCACTAGAACGTGAACTCCGGGAGGCAGCGGCTCTCTGTCCCGTTCTCGGTGGTTTCCCCAGCACCCAATGCTAGTGAAGTATTATTTGTAGCATCAACTAAGTATGAGTCTCATTTTAGGAACATCTGCCTCCAAATCACCTGGAGCCATCATTGAAACAAAAGATGCCCATCTCTGTTGCACTACTGCTCTTCCGATCTTGTGCAGAGTACTTCTATGATCGTTCCCTTGTCTTTCTCTTTAGGCCAGTCTTCCCAGCAAGGTGGTTATCAGCAGGATGGGAAGAATCATTCTTTCACCAAATATTTATTGGTGAACACTGGGCTCTGGTAGGAAATACATGCAATAAGCGTATGGCTACACTAGTAAATATGTAACCATAAACCATGAGAAGTTCCACGAAAGGAAAGATGATATGCTCTAAGAATGAGTAACAGGAGACTTCGGACAGGCTGGGGGATCAGAAAAGGCCTCTCTGAGAAGGTTACATTCTAGCAGATTTGCAAAAGGTGTGTTAGTCCATTGGAGAGGGACCAAAATGAGGTTTCCAGGCCGAAGAAATGGCCTTGGGTGATTGTCCAGAGTCAGGAAAGAACCTGGTGCTTTTGATGAGGAAGGCAGGAAGAGTTCATTTGGGGTTTTGTAGGAGAGAAGGAAGGGCTCAGGCATCTTCCGGAGTATGGTGGGAAGCTGTTGGAAGGTTCGAGCGGGGCAATGGTATGATATGGTCTACGCAGCTGCTATGAACGGAAGGATTGGAAGCAAGGAGTCCCCATGGGAGGTTCCCAGCATGCTCTGGGTGGAGTAGTGGAGGTGGGGAGAAGTAGATGGTTGGGATGTTTTTGCTGGAGGAAGGAGTGTTTTTCCCTATTCCGCTCCTCTCTGTACTCTGCTAGTACGACTTTGCATGAACCTCCATGTTAGGACGCAGGGGCACATACATGTAGGGCTAGACATACTCTGGGACGGGGGGATTGTCTCAGACGCACAAGAACAGACCACAGGCGGTGACTTGCTCCAACCACTGCAGTTGGAAAGAAGAGTGTCTCAGGAGAGATCAGTGACAGATTCTTTCAAAACACTGGTTGAGGGGCACCTGGGTGGCTCAGTGGGTTAAAGCCGCTGCCTTCAGCTCAGGTCATGATCCCAGGGTCGTGGGATAGAGCCCCGCATTGGGCTCTCTACTCTGCAGACAGCCTGCTTCCTCCTCCTCTCTCTCTCTGCCTCTCTGCCTACTTGTGATCTCTGTCTATCAAGTAAATAAATAAAATCTTTTAAAAAAACATGGGTTGAACCATTGGTTTGTGAATTTACTTTTCTCATTGAGGCAAAATTTAATTCAGTTAAAGGCACAGATCCTACATGCCCAGTTTTATGGCCTTTGAAAAATTGTACACACTGTGTATATGCTTCGGTGCCTGGCTTTTTTCACTCATCATACCGCTGTTGAGACTGTGTTGTGTGTAACCACAGACCATTCCTTTCCATGGCTGAGTAGCATTCCGTTGCAAGGAAACATCCCGCATTTTCTCCATCCTCCTGTTCATGGACATTTGAATAGCTGCCCAGCAGCTAACTGTCACTGTGAGTTTCATTAGAGTTTCGTTACAGAGCAAGGCGTACCTTTGATTCACTTTTCTCCTGTTTATCTCCCCATTTTCTACCTCACATTTCCATCATTCATACATATTTACCCTTCGATTCACCAGTTCCCAACCTTATAATCTTCCAACCTTGTCCACAGAAATGCGCTTCTCTTTTTATTTTCATTTCAGGGATACATTTTCCAGGAATCCATGTATTTTCACTCAGATTATGTCTATCCTAGGAAACAGACGGTGAAAGTCAGCTAGATTCTTATTTAGAATCTCTTTCCTCGCCGGAAGATCCGCAGATGTGATAGCTATCCAGATAGGGGGGTGAATTTTTTTTAGAAACCTTACGTTTTCCAAAACAAAAAGAATTCGTGAGAAAAATGGCATTGTTTTGCATTTTCAAAATTCGCTTTAGTGTCTGGGATAATAAAAGACGGCTTGATTCTCATGTCGGCTTCTGTGTTCAATCGGTTGCCATATGTTGTTTTGGTTACAACATGCAAAGAGAATCAGGACTCATACAGACATGCGGTTGGAAAAAAGATGAGCATTTCAATAACTTTTTCAGATAATGATGGGTATTTGTCTTTGCTACTGCACCAGGGGCCGTGGGTTCTGATGGCTCTGGGAACTTTGGAAGGTAAGAGGTTGGAGCGATCCAGTTTTGGAGGGAGCTGAGCACTCCCCCATAGATACTACAGATTTCTCAACTTTGGCTCTACTAACATTTGGCCTTGGGCCATTCCTTGTTGTGTATTAGGGTGGGGGAGGGGCATACTGTGTGTGGTGGGATGTTTACCAGCATCCCTGGCCTCTACCCACTAGATGTCAGGAACACCTCCCCCACACTTTGACAGCCAAAGATGTCTCCAGACATTGCCAAATATCGACTGGTGGGGCAAAGTCCCCCTCCTTCCACTGAGAACCACAGAACAGGCACCCCATAAAGGCCCTTTTGGTGGGACTGAACAATTCAAGATGAAAGTTATGTAAGGACTTTCCGTAACTGTACTGACATTTCTCTGTTAGAAATACAGTTGACAAGAGCTATCATTTACTAAGTGCTATTAGGCACGTCTCCCATTAACTAATTTACTCCTCACATCAACACTGCGAGGTCAGTATTAATATTCCCATTTTACAGATGAGGTCATCAGAACTCAGAAAGCTCGCCATGTGCCCAAGAGAGGAGCAGGACTGGGATTAGTATCTGTGTCTAACTGACTCCTATGCATACCAAACCACCAGAGTATTAGTTGTGTTAGAAATGTAGTTTCCTCTGGCACTCATTGTACAACTCTGTCTAATGATCTTATTGAGATAACAGAGTCATGCAGGATTTTAGGTGGGAAATACAATCGCGGGTGACTTCTTGACCTAGTACCTGGATTAGCTTTGGGTAAAGCTAATTGAAGCATTAGTTTGATGGATTGCAGAGACTTCTGGGGTAAGATCAAAGAGACATAAGTACAAGGCCTTGAGGGACCAAATTACCCATCTCATCGGTTCTAGAAGCCATGGCAATAATTAATCAAGCAGTCTCCTGAAGGTGCTGGCGGGACTTTTCTGATACCTCAGATCCTCAGCCCCAGGCAGGGGGGAGGGCAATACCACCTCTGATTGACCCCAAGCCTGGCTGTTAAGCCCCTTGCTTTAGCTCAGGAGAAAAATGTTTGGGGGAATGGTAACCAGGCGCTCTAATCTCTAGGACAGTGTTCTTCCGACTGCCCGTCACAATGCTTTTGGGGTCATGAAAGCAATTTCGTAGATCATGAGCAGCATTTAAGGCACTCAGCTTTTCCTTTCTTCTGCAGAGTCTGGCTTGACTTGTCACAGCATTTATTTTTTCATTTGCTATTTATCCATTTGTTATCCTAAGAAAAAAAAATAAAACTGAAAATTCTTACCATGAATTTCACTAGACCTTTTTATGTTTTGCAATGCAGGTTCAAAATGCAAATGTTAAGGGAGCACCTGGGTGGCTCAGGCAGTTAAGTGACTGCCTTTGGCTCAGGTCGTGATCCCAGCGCCCTGGGGTGGAGCCCCTCACTGGGCTCTGTGCTCAGCTGGGAGCGCGCTTCTCCCTCTCCCTCTGCCTGCCACTCCCCTTGCTTGCGCTCTCTCTCGCTTTCTCTCATTCTGTCAAATAAATAAATAAAATCTTTTAAAAAATACAAAATAAAGTGCAAATGTAAAAACATTTAACTAACCTGCAGAATCACCAAAATTACCCAATTCTTATTTTGTAGCTCATACATGCATATATACCAAGCGCTTGGTTCTTACCAGAATAGTGAGTACACCACACGAAACTGAGTCAACTGTTTTGATTTCATGTTCTAAATGTTCAGTTATTTTTTTTCTTTGTTATTGAGGTATAACTGACAGAACGTGATATTAGTTTCATGTGTACAACATCATCATTTTCTATTCTCATCCCAAGGACAAAACGTTATTTCCCCATCTTGATACACATGCATCCCACTGACTGTCTCTACCTTCAGTTCACTGGTGAGCAAGGATGGAGGAAAGGGAAAGGGTGGGTTTATCTTTGCCTTCCGTGTCATTATTTTCAGGGTAAGTGGTCTGCTAATGCAGGAAAGCAACCCACCAGGACGTGCTAGGGTTCCTTGGTCTTCCTGTTCCCAGAATTCCCCTGCCTTCTTTCTGCGCTGGAAACAAGATCTGGTTCGAAAGGAAAGCACGGACTCTGGTTTGTCACCACCAGCGGTCCCCCACCCCACCACCCCCACCTTACTCAGCTGTAGATGTGACACGCTGACCTCACCCTGGCCCCCCGTCTTGCTGAACTACCCCCCACCACGCCGCTTCGTGGGCCCACCGGAGTTCTGTGTTCATGGGGCATCAGCAATGCTGTATGCAAATGGGCAGCAAGAAATGGCCACAGAGGAGCCTGTGGGTGGCTCAGATGGTTAAGTGTCTGCCTTCGGCTCAGGTCATGATCCCAGGGTCCTGGGATAGAACCCCACATCTAGCTTCTCCCTCTCCCTCTGCTTCTCCCCCTGTTTGTGCTCTCTCTCTCTCTCAAATAAAATAAATAAAATATATTTTAAAAATCAAAGATGTCAGGGACAACCTGCTTCTCCCTCATGTCCCCGCTTGTGCTCTCTGTTGCTATCTCTGTCTCTCTCTCTCTCAAATAAATAAATAAAATATTTAAAAATACATACATACATACATAACTGAAGGTCAGGGCACCTGGCTGGTTCGGTCAGTAGAGCACATGACTCTTGACACGGCGAAGGTTGGGGGGTTATGTGGGTGTTGTAAATTGGAGCCCCATGCTGGGTGTAGATGACTTAAAAATAAAATCTTTTAAAAAATACTTGAAGGTCTACTATGCTCAAAAGGGGTTAAACTACTGCTTGACTATGGGGCGCCTGGGTTGCTCAGTCATTAAGCGTCTGCCTTCAGCTCAGCTCAGGATCCTGGAGTCCTAGGATCGAGCTCCACATCGGGCTCCCCGCTCAGCGGGAAGCCTTTTTCTCCCTCTCCCACTCCCCCTGCTTGTGTTCCCTCTCTCGCTGTGTCTGTCTCTGTCAGACAAATAAATAAAAGTCTAGAAAGAAAGGATTCTAGGAAGGAAGGAAGGAAGGAAGGAAGAAAAGAAAAGAAACGGCAGCAGACATGCATATTGTCTGAATTGCACCTGCTCGTGGGCCAGCTTCACTTGCAAACACAAGCTCAAAAATAAAATTATTAGCAATGTCAATACGGCAACAGCAGAGCAGTAAACTAAAGTATGGGGTCTTCCTGAGCTCAGAGCCCTATGCTACTGTATGAGTCACATGCGTAGGAAGCCGGCCCCGATTGTAAGGTATTGCTGCCAATACCTCGGGAAGTGTGTGAGAGTGTGTGCTGTGTGTGTACGGGGATGGTCACCAAAGTGTGACAGCGCCTGCTTTTGGCATTCCCCTCCCCTACTAGCGGTTGGCGCTTTTTTCTGGAAACAGCAAGCTGATTTTAGTTAGAAGAGGACAGAAGCCAGCTCCTCAGTGTAATGCAAGTTCTGTCCACATTCTCCCTTAACCCCTGCATCTCATGTGGCTCTTATGGCAAGACAGACCTGATCACCACCTGCCACCTCAAGAGCAGGACCTCACTCAGGGAGTGGGCCAAGGAGAAAAAGGCAGGCCTATCCCCAGCCTAAATTCCTTTAATCTCAAGGGGCAAGAGGCGTCCCTACCCCTCACTCGTGCAGGCTGGTTTGCCAGAGTATTTAACTACTTAGAGACTGAGCACTAAGTAGGCTCTTTCCTGGCGCATCTTTGGGATTTTATCTTACCCTCGGGAATCTGTGGGTGTTGGCCATAAGATGGGCTTCAAGGACCCACAGACCTTTCGCCATACCTGTCTTTTTCCCTGTTCACACAACTGGCCTTGGCATTAATTTTGTTTCGCATTGTAGAAGTTCTGCAAGTTCCATAGAGAAGTGAGAAAATACATAAAATTATAAAGAAAACTTAAATTTCTTTTTGCCTAGAATTCCATCATAACCACTATGAGCATATTTTGTGTATTTTCTGCCATGCATGTGTTTTTGTTTCCTTATTTGAAGTTTATTTCTTTTTTCTTTTTTTTTTAAGATTTTATTTATTTATTTATTTATTTATTAGTTAGAGAGAGAGAGAGAGAGCTAGCACAGGCAGACAGAGAGGCAGGCAGAGGCAGAGGGAGAAGCAGGCTCCCTGCCGAGCAAGGAACCCGATGTGGGACTCGATCCCAGGACGCTGGGATCATGACCTGAGCCGAAGGCAGCCGCTTAACCAACTGAGCCACCCAGGTGTCCCTTGAAGTTTATTTCTTTAAATCATTTCTACACCCAACATGAGGCTTGAACTCACGACCTCAAGATCAAGAGCCACACACTCTTCCGGCTGAGTCAGCCAGGTGCCCCTGCAATTCATTTTTCTATGTGTATGCACTTCAATTAAAGACAGTGATACACTGAAACTAATATAATGTTATGTAAATTATACCTCCATAAAAAAAGACAATGGATCATATTGTGTAGAGAGGTTGGAATCTGGTTTATTCCACTTAATATATATAAAATTCAGTTTGTCTCTCCCTTAGACTATGCTGCCCATGCGCATATCGAATCTTTCTCTCATGCTGTCTTCTATATTTCGTTCAATGCATTAATATCATTGGTTCACCAGTTAAAGTATTTCCTCGTAACTAGGAAGCATTTCTTCCACCTTTTAGTTTTCCTCTCCAAATTTCATCATTGCTCTTGTAATTTTGCACCCTCTGCCACAAGAATCTTGCCTTGGAGCTAGAACCAGACTTCTACAGCAAGTTCAAATTTTTATCAAAAAAAATTATTACAGGGGAGCCCAGGTGTCTCAGTCAGTTAAGCATGTGCCTTCAGCTCAGGTCAGGATCCCAGGGTCCCAGGATTAAGCCCTGTGTCAGACTCCCTGCTCGATGGAGAGTCTGCTTGTCTCTGCTCCTCCCCACCCCCTGCTCATGCTCTCTGTCACTCTCTCTCTCTCAAATAAATAAATAAAATCTTTGAAAAAATATTATTGCAGCTTCAGAAGTACCCACATTTTGAATGCAATTCCCATTAAATCTGTTGGTCAAAAATAAAACACAAGAGGCATCTGGGTGATGCAGTTGGTTAGGCACAGACTCTTGGTTTTGGCTCAGGTCATGATCTCAGGGTCCTGAGATGGAGCCCTGGTCAGGCTCTGTGCTCAGCAAGGAGTCTGCTTAAGACTTGTCTCTCTCTCGGGGCACCTGGGTGGCTCAGTGGGTTAAAGCCTCTGCCTTCGGCTCAGGTCGTGATCCCAGGGTCCTGGGATCAAGCCCCACGTTGGGCTCTCTGCTCAGCAGGGAGCCTGCTTCCCCTCTTTCTCTGCTTGCCTCTCTGCCTACTTGTGATCTCTGTCTGTCAAATGAACAAATAAAATCTTTAAAAAAAAAGACTTGTCTCCCTCTCTCTCTCTCTCTCTCTCTCTCTCTGCTCCTCCCTCCTGAGCACACACACTCTCTCTCTCTCTCAAATAAATAAATAAATCTTTTAAAAAGTTAAAACACTAATTAGGTACATCTTTTTTCTTCGAAGTAGCTTGGCAACCCTGTCTCTTCTCTTTTTGTTTTTTTTCCTTTATAGAGGGAGTGGGGAAAGGTAGAGGGAGAGCGAGAATCTGAAGCAGGCTCCACACCCAGCACGGAGCCTGACACGGGGCTCCATCTCACAACCCTGAGATCATGACCTGAGCTGAAATCAAGAGCCAGATGCTCAACCCCAGCTGAGCCGCCCAGGTGTCCCTGTCCTTTCTTGGTTTTAAAACCTGACCTAGGTGATAAGAATTTCTCTTGTCCTTATGCCTACCTGCTCTCACCTTGGCCTCTAAACTTCGGCTGCACCGTTTGGTTCTCTGGCTTCAGCTATCTGCTCCCCACCTGGGAAGGCAGGGGCAGTGTTCTATTGATAAATATAGAACTGTGGGTTTTCAATTTCGTTAGGGTTTATTTCTTTATTTTGGAGAGAGAGAGAGAGAGAAAGAGTGAGCAGGGGAAGGGGCTGAGGGGGAGAGAGAGAATCCTGAAACACTCTCCCCACTGAGTGCGGAGCCCAACTCGGGGCTCGATCCCAGAACCCTGAGATCATGACCTGAGCCGAAATCAAGGTCAGCAACTTAACCAACTGAGCCACCCAGGTGCCCCAGTTTTAAATTTTTTTCAACAGCCGAATTATAACAGTAATTATAGAAAGTAACTATGCCTTTCCCCCCAGAACAGAACATTTGTACAGAAGGAAAACAGAGGTTGCCAAATAAACACAACAGAGTTCCTTCCCGTTGTTAGGGGCTTTCGCTGATCCCATGGTTCTTGGGCCGAATTTCCTCCCCTCATCCTCCTCTTCCTCCCACTTCCTCCCAGTTTCCTCATTCCAGTCAATACCAGTCAGAGAGTTGGGATGGTGGGGCCCTGGTGTATCTCATTATGTCCAAACAAGGAAAGAGCATTTGGAGAGAATGTCTAAGGAAATGCCTCTGTCCCTATTGTGATCGTAAGTATATTCTAGAATAGATGAGAAAATGATGGTGGCCACAATCCAAGGATCTCATCGCTCCAGTTATCTTAAGTTTGCAGACTATGAAAATCATGGAATGTCCAATTCTGGAAATCATCCCATCCTGCTGTTCATTTTGAAGACACAGAAACAGATCCAGAAAGCGAAGGAAATTGAAAGTCACATATCTAGGTTCATGGAGGATCTGGGGCTACAAGGCTGAGGTGACCTGACTCTGAGTTTGGCACTTCAACTCCACCAAGTCATCTTAAACTGGAAATTCTCCCCTTGCAGAAGGATTTTATCCCCTTTTATTTAAGGATTTTAGGCTCTGATGAGCAGCAGTGTGCTGAATGGCAGAGGGGCTGGTTAAAAAGGAAATGTATTTATTTGTTCATTCATTCAATTCCACAAATATTCAAATATTTACTGTCAGCCTGGTAGGTGTAAGGAATGTGCTGCACACTGTGGGGGGTTCAGACCTTCATGCAGCTCATCTTTTATTAGGGAGGTCATAAGAAAAACTACTTTGTAAGTAAGTGTCGGAGCCAGGAAGGCATATAGACACAGCCATGCAGGAGTTTAGAGGAAAGACAGTCTGATGCTCTCCCAGAGGGATCTGGAAGGGCGGTGGGAATGGAGAAAGGACAGGTGAACTCGGCTTTGAAAGGCAAATAGGTTAGGCTTTCTTGAAATGGAGATGAAGCAGAAAATCCAATCCTAGATCTAGCTAAAGATCTAAAGCCTGAACTCTTAAACATTTGCTATATAAGCCCTTTGACTAGGTTGGGACCGAGGGTTGGGAAATAGCACAGGGCCTTTAATGCCGTGCTAAATGATTCGGATTTGTTCTGTATGCAACTGGTAGCCATGGAAAGTTTTAAAGCGTGTGGTCTGATGAGCACTGTGCTCTCATCCCCAAAGCGCTAAGCACTTAGAACAGTAGGTCCTGATAGCAGATCAAAGACGACAGTGCAAAGGCCAAGGTTCCATCAGAAACTCTGGTGGCTGGGAATTTTCTATAGCTTTAATTGCTCGGAGCTGTTTGCTAAACTCCCCTCTGTTACACTTGGCTGGTCAAATCTATTCCCTGAGCTATAGAGCGAACTGGGATTTTCTCAGAAGTTGGGGGTTTATTCAAAGAATTGTATTATAGGTTTTCTTGGAGGAAGGCTTTACATCTTTTTTTTAATTAGAAAAAAATTAATGTCATTTACTGATTCCAAAATTTTCTAGCATTATGGAACTATGCAAGTGTTACAGAAAGTGAAAGTGTCCCATTATCCCAGCCCTCGAGAGATTAACTACTGTGAAGTCGGTATCTATTCCTCCAGACATTTTTTTCTTGTCTGCATAATAGAATTTATTAAGAAAAAACAGTTCTCAAACAAACCTTTCCTGCCATTTTTGAAGCTTTCTCTCTTCACTGATTTATATACCACAGACATTTTCCCATACCACGGCGATCCATCTAATTAAACAACAACAAAAATAGTGCACACTTTGGCCTCTGGGTGGCTCAGCTGGGTAAGCGTCCAGCTTTTGATTTCAGCTCAGGTCATGATCTCAGGGTTGTGAGATCGAGCCCTGCATTGAGCCCCACACTGGGAGTGAGGCCTGCTTGAGATTCTCTCTCTCCCTCTCCCTCTGCTCCTCCTCGCTCAAACAAACAAATAAATCTTTTTTAAAAATAAAAATAATGCGCCATTGTATCTTTTCTCAGTTCTTGTATGAATAGACACCTGGGTTGTTTCCATGTTTCCTGTCACAGACAACGTGGCCATGAACATCCTTGCACATAAATCTCAGCAAGTTTGTGGCAAATTTCTTCACACCACAGTTGTGCTCAATTTTTAGCACTGGAAATGTTGGATCATTGGGCCTGAAAAGTTATCCTTTAATACATGCTATCCAACTGCCTTTTGAAAATGTTATACCAATTTTCACTTTCAGCCGGAAGGTGTCTCTTCAATACTATCAAAGTTTTAAATAAGTTTTTTTTAAAGATTTTATTTATTTATATGACAGAGATCACAAGTAGGCAGAGAGGCAGAGAGAGAGAGGAGGAAGCAGGCTGTCCGCAGAGCGGAGAGCCCGATGTGGGGCTCGATCCCATGACCCTGGGATCATGACCGGAGCGGAAGGCAGCGGCTTTAACCCACTGAGCCACCCAGGAGCCCCAATATCAAAGTTTTAAACCTTTCCTACTACAAAGGACCAAAAAAGGATGCCTTATTGTTCTAATACTCGATATATGCTAAACATCCTTATTTAGGGTGAATTAGGAAACATCACTGTTGAGAAAGTTAACTGGGCTTCTATCGTTCTTCTGTATAACCTGCAAATAGCTCCAGAAAGTTCTCACGGCTGTTTCTTGGGGCCTGGCATGTCAGATGCCCACTCTGGGAACACGCACAGAGCCATATGTCTGGTATATATCAATTCACAGAGTTTATAGGGAGGAACTAGAGACCTAAATGGGTAATAGGTGTGACACAGGGTACACACTAGCCCAATCCAAGGAAATAGCCCACTCAGGCATCAAAAGACATGAGGAAGAAGACCTTTATGAGGTCACAACAACTGGCCACTTGTCTTCCTTTACACCACCTACCGATCCCATTTTCCAAATGGCGACAAAAGAATCCTTAATACTGTGCCTCAGGCAGTGTAATCCCTTTGCCCGATGATTTAGCATTGTTGGCGTAAACCCAAGCACAGGTGATGGCATAATTTCCAGGCAGGAAAAACAACAACTGTAACAAAACCATTAAAGCCCAAACTTTGGAGTGCTTGGCTCTCTGGACACAATAACCAATAGACCCGCTCAGCACACCATCCTCGTAAGTAGTATCTGCTTAGAAGTCGAGCACTCACCCAGCTGGCGTTAGTCTAACTAGTCCCCTTCTTCCCAGCACGCCGGAGGACTCTGCTTCCCCGCGCCCCTTGGTGCCACCTTGGCCAGGTGACTTATTCTGGCCAATGAATTGTGAAATGAAGTGACCGCTTTCACACCTAGGGTGCAAAATCGGCTGTGTGAGACCCTGCCCTTTCCCTCCACCCTCCCACAGTGATTGTGGAAGCACAGAATCACAGCGACAGTGACCACTGAGTCATCACTGCCCCGGCGCGGCAGCTGGCCTCGCAGGGGACTTTGTGTGAGCAAGAAATTAAACGCTACTGTAGTCCGCCACTGGGATTTTGGCCTTGTTACTGCAGCATGACTAAGGCATTATCCCTCAGCCAAAATGAATCTGTTACACGGTCTAGCAGGTGGAGAGGCAGAAGGGTCAAGTAAGAACCACTCGCGAGTACCTCTTCTGTGCCCCGGAGAGTGCGTGGCACATGCGCAATGTAAAAGGACAGAACCGTGTTCAGACTCCTCCTCCCTCTTGTCTTTGATTCTCTGTCCTCCCCCCGCCGCCGCCGTGTGTTCCCATAACACTCTCACCTCCCCACTCTCAACCTCCAGGACTGAACTACAGGCAATTACACGGAGGGGTCAGGATCTCTCTCCAGGCCTTTGTCAATGCTGCTCTTTGGACTGGCGATGTCACTTGTCCTCTCCAGCTCCTGGCCTGCCTCGCTCTTACTCATCCTTTGTGTCTCAGGATTATGACACCGCTTTTTCTAGGATCCTTCCTGGCTGCCCCGAGTCTGGCTTAGGTGCCTCTCTGCTGCGCTCCTGCGGCAACCTGGGCCTCCTTCACCCTATTACTCACTGTGCTTGCCTTTTCATCTGTCTGTCACCTCCACTCAGTGGCAAGGGACTGTCTTGCTCACTTTTGGGATCTAGGACCTCATCAAGATCCTGGCACAGAGGACATCTGCAATACATTTTTGAATGAAACAAATACAGCATTTCATTGTAATACAATAATCTGTGAATGAATGAAATAATCTGTGAATGAATGAGCTTGCTGGGTTCATGGGAACCGATAGGACAGGCTTGACCAGAGCAGAAGTGTGTTAGGAGTTGCAGGAAATGAGGGCATGGGGGCGGCCAGGGTGAGACCTGATGGGAGAGGGTCTTGATAGGCTAACATATAAGTTTACACTTTCTCGTATTGGAAATCCAGGAAGCCACTGAAAAGTTCAGCCCAGGGATGTGAGTGTCATGTGTGACTTTGAAGGACCATTACTCTTGTATCCGGTCCATAGGATGGACTGAAGCTGGGAGTCACTGTGGTTACCCAGGCCCGCGAGTGATCATTCAGGCGGGAGAACAGGACAGCTTGAGCTAGGTTGGCAGTGGAAAGCCTGGAAAAGAATAGACAGTGGATAGAACATTCTAAGTTGTCATTTACAGGAGCCCGGGAAAACTACTTCCCAATGCCTTCTCTGATCCTTGCAGTCTATGTTTGAAATCCAGAGCAAAACAAGGCAAAATGCACATCAGGGTAGCTTTCCTGAGATAAGGCATCATAGAGCAGGACGATTGAGTGGTCCCTCATAACTTTCCAGTCTCAGTCTATGAACCTCCAGTAACTTCCTTTTCTACATCAGGGACTTATTCTCTCTCTCTCAGCATGTCCCTTACGTGAGTTCCAGCACATGGGGCTCCCAGAACCACCTTCCAGTTGGCCTTAAGGTACAGATGATGTTGCTGACTTGAGCCAATGCAAGTCACGCTCACGTGCACACGTGTGTGTAATGGCTCTCTCACAGCACAAGTATCTAGAAATGCAAGACTCTTATAGCTAGGGCCCTTCATTGAATAGATCCCCTGAGCTGAATTATTGCTTAATACACACTCACACGTGTGCATGCATGCAAGACACACACAGGCATGCACGTATACACAGGCACCCCTAAACAGGAAGAGTGGGTGAATTTAATGAATTAGCTCAAACTAGAGATGTTTGTCATACAATAGAGAAATAGAGAAATTCTTGTTTCTCTGCATGCAGAAATGATGGGGAATCCTAGAGCAATGACATTCCAAATAAGCTGAGGAAAGGTATCCAGAATAGACATATAAACATTAATAGGAATATAAAACAGCATAGTCAGTTGACATGCAGACATAATTTTCTCTTTCATTGTTGCCTGGAATTCATTAGGATACAGAGTTTAAGAGAACAGACCATAGGGGCACCTGGGTGGCTGAGTCAGTTAAGCGCCTGACTCTTGATTTCAGCTCAGGTCATGATCTTAGGGTCCTGGGATCGAGCCCTACATTGGGCTCTGCACTGGGCATGGAGCCTGCTTAAGATTGACTCCCTCTCCCTCTGCTCCCTCCTCCCCCCACACCACACCCCTGCTTGCTCTCTCTAAAAAAAAAATCTTAAAGAACGAAAACAGACCACAGTCGGTCAGACCTGGTCCCCACCACCATTCGCTAGCCATGTGCCCTTTAATTAATATGTACCTCAGTTTCAGGGCACCTGGGGGGCTCAGTCCCTTAAGCATCTGACTCTCAATTTCAGCTCAGGTCATGATCTCAGGGTCATGAGATCAAGCCCCCCCATCCAGCTCTGCGCTTAGCCGGAAGTCTGGTGGAGATTTTCTCTCTCTCTCTCTCTCTCTCTCTCTCTCTGTCCCTCCACCTCTCTCTGAAGTAAAAAATTACATCTTTAAAAAATATGCACCCCAGTTTCCTCAGCTGCCAAATAGGGTAATAATAATACTAACTCCATAGGCTTTGTGGGAATTAAGATGGTGGAGGAGTGGGGAGACCCTTGGGTTTTTATTTTAGTTTTTTAAAATTTATTTATTTGACAGAGATCCCAAGTAGGCAGAGAGGCAGGCAGAGAGAGAGGAAGGGAAGCAGGCTCCCTTCCAAAACCCTTGGATTTTTTATGAAGATTGATACCATAGATACAAACAGGCTAATACACAATAATGCTTATGACATATGGGCTTGTGTTCCTTAAATGCAAATGTAAGGTTGTATGTCCTTTATTAGTCATTATGTTTTCTCAACTGGTCAAATGGCAGATCATCACAGTGGAGCTAGAGAAAATCATGAAGGCAAGAAGCCAGAGAGAAGATTCCCCACTGAAGTATGGATGACCAAGAATGTTCCTCACACTCACCTGTGTCTGGGGTATTTTTATAATAATTGATTGGTATTGGCTGACTGTCTATGATAACCTAGTGTACTTTGAGAAAGCTATCCATATTACTAACTAGGGACTGGAATGTGAAATTATGTTCAAAAACCTTTTCTCTCTCGATTGTCTAGCTCAAGACTTGGAATACCTGGGCTGTCATTCAAAGAGTCATTCATTTTTATTCAAGTTTTGTCTTAAAAGTATGGACTCTGAAGCCAAACTACCTAGACTCAAATTCTGGAGGTACCATTTGATAGCCATGTTGCCTTAGACTATTTATTTTACCTGTCTGTGCCTTGATTTCCTCATCTGTAAAATGGCCACAGTAATAGTGTCTCCCTCATAAGATTGTCATGAGGGTTGAGTGAAATATTCCCCCAGATATTATTATCTTTCTACCTGCACATACTCTCTCCCCAACTAGCTTGTAGCACATTCCATTGAGGACAAGACCTGTGTCCTAATCATCTTTGGAGCCAATGTCCAATAGGCATTCCTTGTTAATTATGAGGAAACCTGAAGTAATATTTCTCCTTAACACATCGACATTGAAAGACAGATCCCTGCAACTGACATGAGGTGGGTTTTAGTTGACACTTTCTGTTTAAACTGAAAGTAGGTCAATGAAATGTGTCACCTGCCACCTTAGCTTTATAAAACAAAACCAGACACTTCTCGGACAATAATGACTATCTTAACTACAACTTAGAACCCAATGCACAGCATGAAGTTTTGGCTTCATTTTGAAGCAATTCCAAAAGGTCAAAGTGTTTTTAGCAAAATAAAGGATTTCTACTGTGGTTTTGATACTCTAGGACTTTTAGGTTTGCTTCCTAAAGAAAGTGTGTTGCTCTTGAGAGCATGTAATTGGCTACAGATGGATCTATCCTGATTTGTTGCCTAGTGACGGCCAAAGGAAGTCACCCTATGGTGAACCGCAAGTCTGTTTGCCATTACAGCTACACACAAAATGGCCTCGTAGCGATATTTGATGAAAGCAAGGCAGTGCTCATTTGATCTCAAAATGGTTTCCTTGGGGAGGTCCTACATTCTGAACCCCTGGTTTGCTCTGGGGTGCCCTGAGACCACCAGCAAGACTTGGGATGACAGAGGAAAGAGACCCGTGGCTCCAATGAAGCTCTGTAGTTACTCAGCATCAGCCCCTAAAAATCTGGGGCTTTCAGAAACTCTGGGGGAACTGATTATTCTGTATACCCCCTCAAGATTACCTAACTTCCTCAGGGGTCTGGACCCAATTAGAATCTACTCTTTAATCAACTCCTATCCTTCAGGCTCTTTGACTCCCTTACTCTCCACATACGTAGTGTAAGTTTCCTAGAGCTTCTGTAACAAGCACCACAAACTGGGTGGCTTAAAATAACAGGAATTTATTGCCTTACACCTCTGGATGCCAGAAGTCTGAAATTAAAGTGTTAGCAGGGTCATGATCCCTCTGAAAGCTCTAAGGGATTTCTTCCTTGCCTCTTAGTGGCTTCCAATGGGTTGCCAGCAATCTTTGGTGTTGCTTGGATTATAGGTGCCTCACTCCAATCCTCTGGCTTCAAATGGCATTCTTCCTGCATCTTTATGTTGTCTTGCCCCTATGCATGTCTGTCTCTGTGTCAAATTTCTGCATTTATAAGGACACAGAAGGTCCTGTTGGATTAGAGTCCACACTAATGACCTTGTTTGAACTGGATTACCTCTGTAAAAGATCCTATTTCCAAGTAAGTTCACATTCTGAAGCCCTGGAGATAAGGACTTCAGCATCTCTTTTTTGGAAGGTACACAATTCAGCCCATAACACACTGTTTGTTGCAGTTTTGGTTGGTTGGTTGGTTTTTTGGGTTTGTTGTTTTTAAAATCTCACCAGATTTAAGGCCCCTGATTCTTCCATGCTCTCCTACTCAATTAACCCCTTTCTGTCTTCAATTCTTTCCCAATCTAGACTAAATGTATAATACATCATTTGATGACTCCCTATCCTAATCACCTTGTATTTCCATTCCATTTCTCCAAGACTCCGATCCCATATCAATCCAAATAACTCTGCCTTCTTTCTGCCTCCTTATCTAGTGCTGCTGAACACTGCAAGAGAAAATCCTGCAACCACATGGATGGATGGACTACAGATTCATGGTCTCCGACCTCAACACAGTCTTTGATGCCATCCATCAATTCTTCTCTGTCTCCCAAGTCAGCAGACTCAATCTCTCTCTCTAGATTCTGTCAGAGTTCTCCAGAGAAACATAACCAATAGGATATATCTCTATTATCTATCTATCCATCTATTGAGAAAGAATGATTATAAGGAATTGACTCACATGACTGTGGGGGCTGACAAGCTGGACAAGCCGAAATTTGACACTGTCAGCCAGCAGGCTGGAGACCCAGAGAAAATTTGATGATGCAATTTGAGTTCAAATGCAGCCCATTGGCAGAATTCCCTCCTCCTGAGGGGACCTTGGTCTTTTGCTCTTAAGGCCTTTGACTGATAAGGCTCACTCGTATTATGGAAAGTAATCTCCTTTACTCAAAGTCCACTGACTTAAACACTAATCTCATCTGGGAAAAAAAATCGTCACAGCAACATCTAGACTAGTGTTTGACCAAATATCCTGGTATAGTGACCCAGCCAAGTCAAAACATAAATTAACCATCACATTTTTCCATGCCCCACAAGAACTATTTGAAACCTTCTCCACTTTTAAACCTCAGTTGTAGCGAAAGGACTTTACTTCCGACTCTTCAGGGAAAATGGACATTGTTGGGCAAGAACCCCCTCAGCTCTCTACCTTCCTGGCCCTAAAAACTCACCCACTTCAGCAGCCATCCTTGTCTCCTCTTTCCTTATCACAGTGGAAGACGGGTTGCTCCATCTGAGCCCAGTCCATCCACTTCTGCTCTGGATCTTGATTACCACTGCATTTTCAGGATCTATATAATGTGGAGAATATGGTAGCCCCTCAAACACTTGTTGACTGACTGAATTCTTTTCTAACTCCTCTCTTTCATTTCCACCCTTTACTTTCTATTTTCAACCTCTTCTCCACCCTTTAATGTTTCTCACCAGCATTTAAACAAACCCGGTCTTTCCCATTAAAACAATACCAACATAATCAACATCTTGACTCTGGCACTCTCTATTATTCTTTCTTCTTCTTTCATGGTCATGCTTGTTAAAAGAATCGTCTGTATTTGCTGTCTCCAAATCTTGCTCTCCTATCCACTCCTCGACTGTTGCAATCTGGATTCTACCCCTATTACTCAATCGATATTGGTCTTGACACAATTCAGTCCTTTTCTTTCTGGTCATCTCCCTAGTATTGAATGCTGTTGACCACTGTCCTCCTTCCCAGTGATCTCAAAATTATCTTTCTGTGATATGACTTCTTATCTAGGCTGGATGCCTGGATAAACTCCAATCCTTCTATTACTTTCTTGCTCAATTTCTGCCTCCCTCTTACCCTTTAGTCTTACCTACTTGGAAGAATCCCATCACAGTGCTGTTACTGAAAGACCTTACGGTTTCCTCCACTGTGTTCGTTTTTCCTCACCTGTAAAGAGTAATAAACCCAACTTGTTCAACTACAGGTGTGCTCCTGGTGGTCACTGGCTAGAGACCACTACATTTTCAAACCACCCAAATATTTGGGGCATAAGCACTAGCAGACATCAGAAAAATTAAAATTGAAGTATGGGAAATTTTCACTCATCCACCACCATCTCACAGTCCAAAATTACTTGACACCCATTCAGTTGAACTTATCACAAGAACACAATGATTCCATTCTTCCATCATAGACCACTGGAAGAATCCCATACAGAAATTGGTTCCCAGAAGTGTGGTCTGGTAAGGGCCAGTCCAGACAACGTAGAATTGACCAAAGAAAGGTTCAGTAGAGGACAGAGAAAAGCTCTCTGTCTTGTGTTAGGAAATGGAGAACCTGGTTATATGACTTCAATACAGGTGTCCTTTTGGTTGCTCCTTTTGGCATTCAAAAAGGTTCTATAAGGAAGAGACAAGTTTTGGATGGTGAGGTTGATCCATCTTAAGACAGACAAAGATGAAAATACAGCTGTCCTAATAGGACCCCTGCAGCCTACATTCCAAGATGGTTGAATCAGACAACCGTGCAACATGGACAAAGTCCAGTTATCTGCCCCAAGGTGAAGGTAGGACCACTTAAGGCAGAAACCTAAGAGGAGCTAAGCCTGATCCTCCAAGCCTTTTCTGTGCACCTCAGGCTGGGCATTCCTTGCCTGGAAAGGATACCAATTATCCCCATAGACCCTCTCCATCCCAGGTTATTGTTTTGAATTATCCTAAAGCAGAAATCAAAGAAGGTCATTAAGCTCAGAGCCAGGGGATTGGACTTAGCAACAAGGACTGAAAAGCCACACACCCTGAAATCTACTGTTTGGTAACTGTCCTCTTTAATCATTAGTCTATAGCATTGACCAGAAGCGAAGAGATCCCCAACCTCCTAATTTGATAAAGGGGTCATCTTGCTGGAGAAATTTCCAGACTCAGAATCAAAGACCTGAAGGCTTACCCTACCATATACTTACCCTACCATCAGGAAGGAGGCTGCCACACCCCCAAAAGAGGACTCCTTCCCTGTACCTTACTCAGATGTGGGCAGGACAAGGAGAGACAAGGTTTATCTTCCCAGAGAGCAGAAACCAGGGGCAGCAGAAATATGAGCCAAGCAACTCATTCCTTCATCAGAATGGGGAGTCCCCGTGTTCTCCTTTCCAGCAGAGTGTGGAGAGATATGTGACACTTTGGGGACTACCATGGGTGATTTCTCCCCTTCCTTTTCTTTTTTAAAAAGATTTATTTATTTGTTTGTTTATTTATTTATTTATTTATTTATTTATTTCAGAGAGAGGGAGAGAGAAGGAGAGCACGAGTGAGGGGAGGAGCAGAGGAAGAGGGACAAGCAGATTCCCTACTGAGCACGGAGCCTGATGTGGGGCTCGATGCCAGGACCCTGAGATCATGACTTGAGCAGAAATCAAGAGTTGGACACTTAACCTACTGAGCCACGCAGGCTCCCCTCTCCCCTTCCTTTTCTAAATGGACACGACATTACAGGTATTCTGTTATCTTACTCTCATCTTGTATTGGGACTATTGGGAGTGGGTCATGTTCTCCGTCAAACTGCAGGTGAGATTATGAATTAAGAAGTGCCACATCTGGGGGGTGCCTGGGTGGCTCAGTTGGTTAAACAACTGCCTTCAGCTCAGGTCATGATCCTGGAGTCCCAGGATCAAGTCCCATATCAGGCTCCTTGCTTGGTGGGGAGTCTCCTTCTCCCTCTGATCTCTCCCCTCTCATGCCCTCTCTCTCTCATTCTCTCTCTCTCTCTCAAATAAATACATAAATAAAGTATTTTTTTAAAAAGTGCTACATCTAGGGACGCCTGGGTGGCTCAGTTGGTTAAGCGGCTGCCTTCGGCTCAGGTCCTGATCCCAGCGTCCTGGGATCGAGTCCCACATTGGGCTCCTTGCTCAGCAGGGAGCCTGCTTCTCCCTCTGCCTCTGCCTGCCACTCTGTCTGCCTGTGCTTGCTCCTGCGCTCTTTCTCTCTGTCTGACAAATAAATAAATAAAATCTTTTAAAAAAAAGTGCTACATCTAGAAATGAACAAAAGCAAAGACCATCACCTGGAGGTATTGCACTTGAAGCTTGATACAAAACAAGGATGAGACTTTGGGTTGTCTCTTTTGAGAAAAGGGTGAGTGCCTTTGGCACAGTGCATATGATAGTGACACAGGGAGCATTTTTGCAAGTAAACAAACAGGAAGAAGAGCATGTGTAGATGCTGGGCAGCTGCGGGGGGCTGGCAGAGGGGGGAGGGGTTGGGCTACAGTACATCAGTTGTTTTGCATACTTTATGAATCATTTTTCCATATTCTGGTGAGATCCGTGTCAGTGGGATGACAATCCGTGCGTGATGAATTTTCAATCATTTGGGCCATTTCCTTAGGATAGAATCTCCAAAATGGAAATCACTAGGTCAGATGTTACAAACAGTTTTGTGGCCTTTACTAAATATTTGCAAACTGCTTCCCAAGAGGGTTCAAGCAATTGGTTTTCCTACAAGAAGAGGCGAGACTCTTCCTGGATATGTCACCAACCATTTCTGAAGTTTGATGCTCCATGAACACATCCTTCAACTTTGAAGGTACAGGC
This sequence comes from Taxidea taxus jeffersonii, assembly GCA_003697995.1. Taxonomy (NCBI): domain Eukaryota; kingdom Metazoa; phylum Chordata; class Mammalia; order Carnivora; family Mustelidae; genus Taxidea; species Taxidea taxus. The sequence continues at coordinate 8,669 of ML097232.1, read as the reverse complement.
GAGCCTCTGTGGTGATGATCCTCCACCTAGACTGACTAAGAATTGTCTCCCAAGGGACCTGGGCGGCTCAGTCGGTTGATGTCTCCGACTCTTGTTTTTAGCTCGGGTCAAGGTCTCAGGAGCAGGAGCTAGAGCCCCGTGTTGGGCTCTGCACTCGGCAGGGAGTCTGCTTGAAGATTCTCTCCCTCTGCTCCTCCCTCTGTGCTCACGCTCTCTCTCTCTCTCTTTCTCTCTCTCTCTCTCTGTCTTTCTCTCTCTCAAATAAATAAATAAATAAATCTCTTTTTTAAAAAAAGAATTGTCCCCCAAAGGTTTGTTTGACTCATGTGATAAAGATCTGATCAATTCTGATGCCTCCACCAGAGAAATCAATGCTTTTATTTCTCCTCTGAGGGCAGTGATTTTCCAGTTGTAGCTCTGAGCATCATGCCACTTCCAGCCCTTTCCCCTCGAGCATTTCCTTCAATCAGAATGATCTGAGACAGCACCTGAGACATCAAAATCTACTCTGCCATCGTGTGGCAGGAGGCATCTCAGGGCCCCAGGTAGATACACTATAGACCAGCTTAGTTCCATCTTACTTGGCACAAATGAGCTCCAAAGTCACAATTTTCTGACTTTTGGAAACACAAACAAAGGTTTTAAACCTGAAACTCTGAAAGATGTATGCTTGGGAGTGTCATTAGTCCCAAACTCACAGTCTGCAGAGAAGGAAATGGGATCTCAAAAAGCTAAGAGCCAAGTGCACACTGTTAGTGAGCCATGAACTTGGGATGCCAGTCAATGCTCCCTGTATGTTATGCTTCTGCCTTGTTCCAGCCCATTTCACTCCAGGCTGGGCAGCTTCTCTCCCTCAGCTCTGGTCCTTGGTCCTATCTTTGCTGGCTCCAGGGGCGATTCCCCTGAATCCAATAGCAACAGGATCTATGATGCTTCCTAATATAGCAGTTACTCATTGTCTGGGCCACACATCCAGGAACACCCAGCTACCCTCTCCTCTAGGCTCCACAGACTAAGACTGGGGTTACTTTGAGAGCTGTGACAGATCCTTCTCCCTGAAGACCCTTTCCAGGTCAGTAGCTTAGAAGCACCCTTCTGCCTTATCATGTTTTCCTCCCACCAGCTCCCCTCTCAGTGCTTCATTTTTGGGAAGAAAAAACTCTTTCCCTACTCTTCAAGTTCTTCCAGCTGGAATAAGAATTAAATCGACAAGAGATAGATCAACAGGAGACAAAAACAAAAATTTTGTTACACGTGCACGGAGGACCAGTAATGAAATTAAAACCTAAAGAAATGACCAAGGCAGGAAGTTTTTATCCTTTTTAGTCAAAGAGACAATAAATCTATGAGGCACGGGCAGGGCAAAGAAAACTGAACTTTGGGAGCTTCCGGGAGGAAGGAATTCTAAACAGAATTTGGGCCAGGGTCGTAGGTTAGTACAAAGTAACAAGGGTTGTTTCTATAACCTTCTGTGCTCTGAATTTCCCACCTGTGGCAATAAGGATGTCTTTTTGCCTCCTGGTCCAGGAAAGGTTCCTTTCACATGGGATATTTGGTTTCTGCTTTCAAAGGGACAGAGGAGAGTCTGAGTGTCCTCCTCACGCAGGCTGTCTCTCTTCAGTAACTTTTATTTAAAATGATCAAGTTGCCAAAAAACTGCAGGTACAAGGATTATCCCAGACTCAACACGGTCTTTGAAGAATCTCAGGAGGAGGTGGGGGGAAAGGAATGCCTTTCATCCATCTGGTACTTCCTATTTTCAATCCAGCAAACCCTCAGATCAATGGATCTTATATTTCTTTTGGCCACGAGCCACTTCAGGAAACCGATGAAAGCAGTGGACCCTCTCCCAATTCACATTAGCCCAAAACTGCATCTATAGCTTTAGGGCCATTAAAGACGATCCAAAGCCTATCCATGGTCAACAGGTCACTGTGGGGGATTTGATCACAGTGGTTACTTCCTGGTCTTAAGCAGAGATACTTTCCAATAATTATGGGAGAATTTGAACCCTGCAGGTTACTTCCTGGTCTCAAACAAAACATGAATAACTGTTGTGTCTGGAGTGGGAGACGGGGGATTTGATTCTTGGCAGGTTTTTTTTTTTTTTTCCTCAGCTCATTCACACAGACAGCCTTCGAAATAATTGTGGGGATATTATCACAGCAGGTGGCTACCCAAAGCCTTCTGCTAATGTACCTCTTGGGCCCATGATGCATTATTCTACACCGTCAAAAATAGTTTTCAGCCTCCAGATTGGCCTATAACAGTGGGCACAGAAATCTGCTTATGACGGCTTCTGGTTAGCTGTTAGTGTTTTTTTTTAATATTTTATTTATTTATTTGACAGGGAGAGAGAGATCACAAGTAGGCAGAGAGGTAGGCAGAGGGAGAAGGGGAAGCAGGCTCCCTGCTGAGCAGAGAGCCTGATGGGGGGCTCGATCCCAGGACCCTGAGATCATGACCTGAGCTGAAGGCAGAGGCTTAAGCCACTGAGCCACCCAGGTGCCCCTGGCTCTTAGTATTAAAGATGAATTGAAATACAGTTACTTCTGCAAACAGTAGTAGAGCCAGGCTGCCTGATAACCCCGTGCCCTGGTTGTTTCTCCCCTTGCTGCGGTTATGTCCCTGAAAACCACCATGGGAGGAGAATTTACACCTGACAAACTTAGGATCTTATAGGGGAAGTAGAGTCAGGAACCAAAGATCAAATTGTGAGTTTATAAAAGCTGTTACAAACTTTTTTTTTAATCTCAGTAAGATGAAATGTAAAAGATGGCATATCAAATAAAAAGGACATGATTGTTTTATACAGGTCTTCAACTAGAAACGGTCATAAATAGTTCTTGCAGTTTCTATCTTCCATCCCTTAATCACTAGACCATTTTCAGGAACTCCTCCCCCATTAGCTCTTTTGTTGTACCATCTATTTTTTTTTCTTTTTAAAGATTTTATTTATTCATTTGATAGAGATCACAAGTAGGCAGAGAGGCAGAGAGAGACAGAGGAGAAAGCAGGCTGTCCGCAGAGCAGAGAGCCCAATGCGGGGCTCGATCCCAGGACTCTGGGATCATGACCCGAGCCGAAGGCAGCGGCTTTAACCCACTGAGCCACCCAGGCGCCCCTGTACCATCTATTTTTAATTTAACACTCTTATGGGGCGCCTGACTGGCTCAGTCAGTAGAGCATGCGACTCTTGATCTCAGGATAGTGAATTCAAACCCCATGATGGGGTAGAGCTTACTTAACAACAACAACAAAAAGTAATACTCTTCCAACAATTTAATAGGATAGAAATGCTATAAAGTGAAAAGCAAAGGTCGCTCAAATCTCACTCCCCACTCACATCATCATTATTAACGGAAGGATATTTGGACTGCTTTCCATTTTGGCTTTTTTTTTTTTTTTTTTTTGCTTATTTTCTAGGTGCATGGTTTTTATAGAGAGATTGCAAGGCTGGATTTGAAGACTCCTTTGGAGCTGGAGAGAAGGGGATGGAATAGTCCAAGTTAAAAAGCCACTAACCCTCTGTGCTTGCTGTGATTCAGCACTTTTTCTCGAATCAAAGTTCCTCAGGTTGTTGCAAGACTTGGGTGAGCATCCAGAGTCCTGAACACTGACTTTGACCATTGCTGCCAGTGTGTTTGTGGCTTTTTGGAGGAGCAGTTTCATGAAGGTTGCCATTCCAGACCTCCTTTCACTGCTATCCAGGCCTTCTGTATTTCTCAGCTGTTAGAAAATCTGCAGGCCACTTGGCAAGGAACTGTGGACTGCCTCTAGAAGCTGAGAGTGACTCCCAGTTGACAGCTAGCAAGAATGTCCTAAACCCACAAGGAAAATAATTCTGGTAACAACCAGTGAGCTTTGCAAAAGGATCCTGAGCCGCAGATGAAAATCGCAGCCTGTTTTAGACCCAAAGCCAAGGACCCAGTAACCTGTTTCCAGACTCCTGACCTTTGTCCTTTTCATCCATGATCTGCCCCTTCTCCTGCCAAGGCCCCAATTCAGAACAGATATCCTTAATCCAGAATACTGAAGGGGGCTTTGTCATAATGGAGCTAGTTTGCACAAATACCTTCTGGGATGCATGGAAACCTGGAGTCTTTCATTCTTGGTCATTCTTGGGAAGTAGCCAGAAGGCAAGGAAAGAATTGTTTTCTCAAAGTCATGCTTATTATGTCCCCCAGGGTACTAATAGCCCCACATCATTTACAGAGGCCTGGAGAAATTAGTCAAGGGATCATTGTCCATAAGCTTCACTCAGCAGCTACTTTGTGTTACTCCAATAACCGGACACAGATGCCTCTCAGCAGTCCCTGGCCCCAGATGCACTCTGCTCTCCAACAGGAACACCTGCCATCCCGAGATTTATCCCAAATTCTTAAGACCTCACTGGACTGATGAAGGCTTGTGCTGATCAGGAGCAGCAGGTGGCTACTAATAAGCCACGTCATCACACCAGCAAAAGGACTGAGACAGAGACATGCATCTGGTTTCGGGAATGCTGCATGTGAGACCTCTCATCCAGACCATGAACGGCACAGAAAGAACCTCACGCACGGTCACACCTTGCCAGCCCCCTTCCTTTCTTCTACAGTTGGAGATGTGCATGGACTTGAGTTGGGAGATGTTCCTAAAAGCTGCTTAACATAAGTCATTCACTCCCAACAAATCATGCCCCAAATGCTTCAAGTCATTTCAAGAGGCCGTGGGCTCCTCTCAGCTCCACACTCACAATCCCCTTCCTGCCCTTCCGCTCTGTGGCTTCCAAGAGCCCTGAGACCACTCAGACCAAGCCCAGGAGGAGGAGGAAAGAAGGGCTGGGCTTTGTTTCCTTTCCTCCTCACCTGCTTCTGCTGGTAGACTTGCATTTCAGGTGTGTATGGAGAGTCTGGACCTGCGGCTTGCCCCAGAGTACCAGGACTTTACAGAAGGATCCAGATGGTCCAGAAGTCCTGGGGCAGAACACATCACTACCACCAGGAAACCCCACTCCTGGTTTTACCCAGGCCGGTGTGGCCCAAGGCAAGGGCAACATGAAGCATTCCCAGCCTCGCGGGCATGCCTGTGGGATCAGGAATCAAAAGTCTAAAGCTTTCTGTTTAAGAATATTCTGGTGTATCCATTACGGTTTAAAATGGTCTTTAGGGCACGCCTGGGTGGCTCAGTTGGTTAAGCGGCTGCCTTCGGCTCAGGTCATGATCCCAGCGTCCTGGGATCGAGTCCCACATCGGGCTCCTCGCTCGGCAGGGAGCCTGCTTCTCCCTCCGCCTCTGCCTGCCTCTCTGTCTGCCTGTGCTCGCTCTCTCCCTCTCTCTCTCTCTCTATCTGACAAATAAATAAATAAAATCTCTAAGAATAAAATAAAATGGTCTTTTCAAGGAACAAGGCTGAAATGTCTGGGGATCGCATACCCAAGGAAGCGGACCACAGTCCCCACGTTGCTCATCGCAGAACCTGCCTGAAACTGGAATCCTGCTCTCAAACTCCAACCTGCCTGGGGACACCCTAATGCCAAATGTCTAGGATTTGGCCCAGGAGGCCGCCCGACTCATCAAAGACAGTTTTTAGCAAGGACTGGTGTGAGGAACGTGTTGAGAGGGGGGAACAGTGGGGCCATTTTTGACCCCAGTTCTGGAGGAACTTGGCACTAGGTAAGGGAGTTATAGAATAAGATGCAAGGACATGGGACAGGGTTCTGCTAGTGACACCAGGCAGAAGGCTGGGGCTTGGTCGCAGAAACAAAGCATGTGCCTGGCCTCTGGAGAAACCTGTCTCAGGGCACAATTGACAAGAACAGAGCAGACATGCCTGGACTGAAGGTCAGGCAACCTCTCCCCCTACCTTGACTCTCCCATCCGCTCCCGTTGTCTGGCTCTGTGCCTGTGCCTGTGAGCCTGCTTTAGTTCAGTTGTAAAACCAGGAAGCTCACTTATGGGGCCTCAGAGTCACCAGCCCCCAGGTGATGCTGTTGCTACTGGTCCCCAGACCACACTTGAATAGTGAGCAAGCCTAGAGGACTACCCGGTGGGGGTGGCTCACAGACTGGTGTGGATGAAAGGCTAGAGGCCAAAGTCCCGTGGCCAGCCCCCCAAGCTTCAGCCTGAGCAGCTTCCCTTGGATGTATTTTACCTATTAAGTTTCCACCTACATATTAAGTTTTACATATTAAGTTTTTTCCACCTTGTTTGAAAAAACGGGGGTTCCTTTTGTTTACTTTTTAAAAGAGCTTGAAAACCTTTGGATTACAGCCCTTTTGGGGTAGGAGATATTTTAACCAACTTTTAGTTTGGAAAATTTCTTTTTTCTCTAACATTTTATTTATTCATTTGACAGAGAGAGAGGTCGAGGAGGTAGAGGCAGAGGGAGAGGGAGAAGCAGACTCCCCACTGAGCATGAGCCGGATGCGGGGCTTAATCCCAAGACCCCAGGATCAAGACCTGAGCCAAAGGCAGGTTCTCTATCAACCGAGCCACCCAGGCGCCCCAATTATGGGAATTTTCAAACACATACCACATTCAAAGGAGAAGACTAACAATCTTGGGTGCACCCACTACCCAGCCTCAGCCAGCATCGCCATTTTGTCATCCTCCTTCCACACCCAGTTGACAAGAACTCTAAAAACCCAGGCACAGGGCAGCCCCAGTCCGGCATCTGGCGGCCAGCTCCGTTGAATGAAACAATTTCTATGATGATGGCCGACTGGATCCTCATTTATGCTGTAATGAGACTGAGTTTAGACAATGTGAACTGTAGCTTCTAAAGGACACATCTCCAGAATGAAAGAACCAGCACTTGGAGCAAAAAGGCAAAGACCAAGAAGGCAACATCCCATGTGTTTGCCATGTTTGACCAGCTACAGATTTAGGAATTCAAGGTCTTCAACATGACTGATCAGAACAGAGATGGTTTCATCAACAAGGATAATTTGCATGCTATGCTCACTTCTCTAGGGCAGAATCCAACTGACGCATACCTCAATGCCAAGATGAAGGACGCCCTAGGGCCTATAAATTTCACCTTGCTCCTCATGATGGTTGGTGTGAAGCTGAATGGCACAGATCCAGAAGATGTCATCAGAAATGCTTTTGCTTGTTTTCATGAAGAAGCAACAGGCACGACTCAGGAACATTATCTGAGAGACCAATTGACAACAATGGGAGATCAGTTTCCAGACAAGGAAGTATATGAGCTGTACAGGGACTATTGACAAAAAGGGAGATTTCAATAACATTGAGTTCACGTGCATCTTTAAACATGAATCAATAGACAAAGATCACCTACGTTAACGAAGGCC
>ML097231.1:0-32180 GCA_003697995.1 Taxidea taxus jeffersonii | reverse complement strand
GGGAGGGAGGGAAGGAAGGTAGGAAGGAAGGAAGGAAGGAAGACCACTGTAGCTGCCTCAGGGTAGGAATGGGGCCCATCACCATAGGTGAGTACAGATTAAGATTTGGAAGGCAAATGTATCTTTCATAGTACTTAATCTCATTTTATATTAAAGTTGTTAGGAAGTTTTAAGTTGCAAGGAAAATTAGTACCTGGATTGGCTAAGGTGAGATCATGATATAGAGAGGTGTCTTGGGGGATATGGAGGCCATGGTGCTGAGATGGAATTGTGTGATCTCAGGGAAAATAAGAATTATGACTCAGCATCTTTCAAGATATAACCACAGTTCCGATGGCTCAGATGCCTGTTTGATCCTCCATAAAGAAGAACACCTTTTCTCCCTAGGTCTTTATTTAAATGCCATGGTTATACTATCAGAGTGAGAAGGAAGCTCTGATTGATTTTATTTGTAACTGAGCATTACATAGGCATTGTTACATAGGTTCTTCTACTTTTCATACAGCCTTTGCATCAGAAAATCTTGAGGCCCAAAGATATCTCCAGGAGGTCCACAGACTCCCTAAAATTCTTGGCAAAGTATATTCAACGTGTAATTTTACTTTTACTATTTGAAGATGACATGATAGTCTATGTAGAAAACCCAAAAAACTCCACCAAAATATTGCTAGAACTAATAGATGAATTCAGCAAAGTAATAAAATCAACACACATAAAATCAACACACAGAAGTCTGTTACATTTCTATACACAAATGATGAAGCAGCAGAAAAAGAAATCAAGAAATTGATCTCATTTGCAATTGTACCAAAAGCAATAAGATATCTTGGAATAAGCCTAAACAATGAGGCAGAAAAAGCAATAAGATATCTTGGAATAAGCCTAAACAATGAGGCAAAAGATTCAATTAAGAAATGGGCAATAGACATCAGTAGACACTTTTCCAAAGAAGACATCCAGTTGGCTTACAGAACATGAGAAGATGCTCAATATCATTCATCAGCATGGAAATACAGGTCAAAACCACAATGAGATACCATCTCACCCTGTCAGAGTGGCTAAAATTAACAACACAAGAAACAACAGGTGTTGGCGAGGATTGGGAGAAAGAGGAACCCTTTTGCACTGTTGGTGGGAATGAAAACTGGTGCAGCCACTCTGGAGAACAGTTCAGAAGTTCTTCAAAAAGTTAAAAATACTCTATGATCCAGCAACTGTACTACTAGTTATTTACCTAAAGGGCACAAAATGCAGTTTTGAAGCAGTACATGCACCTGGATGTCATTATCAATAATAGCCAAACTATGGAAAGTGTCCAAATATCCACTGACTGATGAATACATAAAGAAGGTGCATTATATACATATACAATGGAATATTAACCAGCCATCAAAAATTGAGCTCTTGCCATTTGCAACAATGTGGGTGGAGCTAGAGTATATTACACTAAGTGAAATAAGTCACTCAGAAAGACAAATACTATATGATCTCACTCATGTGGAATTTAAGAGATAAAACAGATGAACATAAGGGAAGGAAAAGAAAAAAAGGGGGGGGGGGAGAGTGGGAAACAGGCCAGAAGAGACTCTTAATAATACAGAACAAATTGAGAGTTGATGGAGGTAGGTGGGTGGGGAATCGGCTACATGGGTGATGGATATTAAAGAGGGCACTTGTGATGAGTACTAAATGTTGTGTGTAAGTGCTGAATCACTGAATTCTACTCCAGAAATCCATATTGCACTGCATGTCAACTAAGTAAAACTGAAATTAAAAGAAAAAATATGCAGTTTTATCAGGAGAATTTTATTATCCTTAATAGGTTAAGAAACACTGTTGGAGAATTTTTTTTTTTTAGATTTGACAGAATTCTTGATTCTATCATGTGTGGACTGGCTATTAGGGTCCCCTACCACATGCCATAATAATCTTATTGAGAAATAATTGCTTAAGACTGCTTGTCCTGAAAGAATCAGTGTAAGAAGCAAGCATGTAGATCTTCATGTACTACACATTTGCTAAACAGGTTCTGTTTAATCCCCATATTCTAAAATTATAAATAATCATTATTATTGCTGTTTATTGAATAGTTTCTGTGAAATTAATACACTGACATCCTCTGAGACAGGGAATGTTAAGGAAATGTAAAGAAACTGAGGCTTGGAGAGGTTAAATAACTCACTTATTGTCAGACAGGTAGGATTTGAATCTATGTAGTTTCTAACTTCAGAGCTAGGCCTCTTTGACTACTAAACCATCTAAAAATATGTCTATAAATATAATTTATACCCATAACAGTTTGTATTGAAAACAGAGCTATCAATCAAAATAACAGCTCATTAAATTGAAACAAGGCATGAATAAAAACCTGAGATGAAATACTCCCCTCTTCTTACCCCAGGGAAGCTCCTTAATGGAAGGTACTCCAGTTGGGTTCCCTGTCTGGAAAATACAGCATCATATCAAAGGTCTTAAAATGTGCATAGCATTTGTTCAGCAAATATATCTCTAGGAATATTTTTAAGCATTTATTAAGGGTGACTATTAACACGTTGCTATGATGGGTTTCCCAACATTATATTTTAAATTATTGTTTTAAAAAATTGATACATTAAAATTTACTCTTCTGGTATAGCGTTCTATGAATCTTGTAATCACCAGCACAATCAATATGTGAAGTTTTTTTGATAAAAAGAAATTTGCAGGGGCACCTGGGTGGCTCAGTGGGTTAAAGCCTCTGCCTTTGGCTCAGGTCATGATCCCAGGGTCCTGGGATCAAGCCCCACATCAGGCTCTCTGATCAGCCTCTCTCTGCTTGGCAAGGAGCCTGCTTCCCCCTCCCCCGCCTGCCTCTCTGCCTACTTGTGATCTCTATCTATCAAATAAATAAATAAATAAATAAATAAATAAATAAAATCTTAAAAAATTGCATTGCCACAGTCATACTTTCTGCCCATTATCAATCACTGAAAACCATTCTTATAATTTTGCTTTGTCCAGAATGTTATATGAGTGGAATTATACAGTATTTAGTCTTTTGTTCATGGCTCCTTTTGCTTAACAGAATGCACTTGAAGTTGATCTACATTTTTGCATGTTTTATTGTTGATTACTATCATATTGTATGAATGTACCAGTTTATTTATCCATTATCATCAGTTGAAATTCTCTGGATTGTGTCAAATTTTTGATGATTAACATATAAAGCTACTATAAATATCCAGTTCACAGTTATTTTGTGAAAATAAGTTTTCAGTTATCTTAGGTAAATGCATGGGAATGGAATTACTTGGTCAAATGGTGACAGAACGTTCAAGTTCATAAGAAAGAAATGTTTGCCAAAATGTTCCTACCAATTTTCATCTATGAGACTTTCAGTTACTCTTACTTCTCCTCAGGACATGAGATTTTTGCTTTAAATTTATTTCACCATTCTATTAGGTGCAAGATAGTATCTTGATGTGATTTTAATTGTAAGTTGCTAATTCCTAATGATGTGTAATATTTTATTTTTTAAAAAAGTAAAGAAACTCAAATGTGGGTTTATACTGACAGGTCTTTTGAAAAATTGCTTTATTGAGATACAATTTACATTCAATAAAGTGAACATATTTAAAGTATAAAATTTCATATGTATATAAGTATGAATTTAAAAATTTTATCTTGTATTATATTTGAGCAGGTTTTGAACATAATTTCTTCAAAAAATTTTTGTGCCAATATCTTTTTTCTCCTCTTTTGAGAATCCAATGACCTAAATGTCACACACTCTGATATTATTCCATAGGCCTCTGATATTCAGTTTATTTTAAATATTTTTCTCTGTTCCAAAGATTTTTAAATTTTTATTGACCTTTGTCTTATTTATAATGACATCGCCCTGGTCCAGTGATTCACTTTTTTATTTGCTACATTTATATATGGTAATATATTTGCCATTGTAGAGATAATTAACCCCCCATCCAATATATAATTATCATTTCTTTTTATTAGTTGGAATAATTCAGTTTTAGTTTTTTAGTAGCTTCAATGATTATAATAAAATATTGCTGTCTATATTTGCTATCCTGGAAATTAGATCCCTAGGACCTGGTTACTACTCATTGCAAGTTTCTGCTTTTAAGAACCATCTGTCACATTCCTTGGGTTGCCTCTTTGTTTTGTTGACAGTTTGGCTATAGTTTCCCTATTTGGAGTTGGCCTGAGGAATCTATTAAAATCCTAGAAGAGAACATAGTCAGTAACCTCTTCAACATCAGCCACACCAAATTCTTTCAAGACATGTCTCCAAAGGCAAAGGAAACAAAAGTGAAAATGAACATTTTGGACTTTGCCAAGATAAAAAGCTTCTGCACAACAAAGGGAACAGTCAACTAAACAAAGAGGCAACCCACAGAATGGGAGAAGATATTCGCAAATGACACTACAGACAAAGGGCTGATATCCAAGATCTATAAAGAACTCCTCAAACTGAACACTCAAAAAACAGATAATCATGTCAAAAATGGGCAGAAAACATGAACAGACAATTCTCCAATGAAGACATACAAATGGTTAACAGGCACATGAAAAAATGTTCATCATCATTAGCCATCAGGGAAATTCAAATAAAATTCAAATCAATTCAAATCAAAACCGCATTGAGATACCGCATAGAATAGCAAAGATTAACAAGGCAGGAAAAAACAAATGTTGGAGTGGATGTAGAGAAAGGAGAACCCTCTTACACTATTGGTGGGAATGCAAGTTGGTGCAGCCACTTTGGATAACAATGTGGAAATTCCTTAAGTATAGACATTAACAATGTTAATTCTTCTGATCCATGAGCATGGAAGGGTTTTCCTTCTTTTTGTGTCTTCTTCAATTACTTTCATGAGTGTTTTATAGTTCCTCAAGTACAGATCCCGTACCTCTTTGGTTAGTTTTATTCTCAGGTATCTTACGGTTCTTGGTGCTATAGTAAATGGAATCAATTCTCTAATTTCCCTTTCTATATTTTCATTGTTAGTGTACAAGAAAGCAATGGATTTCTGTATATTGATTTTGTATCCTGCCACATTACTGAATTGCTGTATGAATTCTCTAGTTCGGTGGTAGAGTTTTTTGGGTTTTCCATATAAAGTATCATGCCATCTGGGAAGAGTTTGACTACTACTTCTTCTTCTTTTTACAGATTTTACTTATTTGACAGACAGAGATCACAAGTAGGCAGAGAGGCAGGTGGGGAAGCGGTTAGCAGACTCCCCGCTGAGCAGAGAGCCTGATGTGGGACTCAATCCCAGGACCCTGAGACTGTGACCTAAGCCGAAGGCAGAGGCTCAACCCACTGAGCCACCCAGGCACCTTTGCCCATTTTGAGTACATTTTATTTCTTTTTGTTGCCTGATTGTTGTTGCTAGGACTTCTAGTACTATGTTGAACAGCAGTGGTGAGAGGGGGCATCCTTGTCATGTTCCTGATGTCAAAGGGAAGGCTGTCAGCTTTTCCCCATTGAGAATGTTATTTTCTGTGGGTTTTTCAGAGACAGGTTTTATGAAGTTGAGGAATGTTCCCTCTATCCCTATACTTTGAAACATTTTAATCAGGAACGGATGCTGTATCTTGTCAAAAGTTTTTTCTGCATCAGTTGAGAGGACCACGTGGTTCTTCTCTCTTCTCTTATTGATTTGTTCTATCACATTGATCTGTGAATGTTGAATTACCCTTGTATCCCAGGGATAAATCCCACCTGATCATGGTGGATAATCTTTTCAATTTACAGTTGGGTCCTATTAGCTAGGATCTTGTTGAGAATCTTGGCATCCATATTCCTCAGGAATATTGGTCTGAAATTCTCCTTTTTGGTGGGGTATTTTCTTGGTTTTGGGATCAGGGTAATGCTGGGTTCATAGAAAGAGTCTGGAAGTTTTCCTTCTGCTTCTATTTTTTGAAAGAGCTTCAGGAGAATATGTATTATTTATTCTTTGAATGTTTGAATCTCATTACTAGATATTGGTCTATTCGGGTGGTCAGTTTCTTCCTGATTCAGTTTTGGAAGTTTATAGGTTTCCAGGAATTCATCCATTTCATCTAGGTTGCTTAACTTATTGTCATAATACTATTGATAATAATTTCCGATGATTGTTTCTATTTCCTTGTTGATAGTTGTGATCTCTTCCCTTTCTTTCATAATTTTATTAATTTGGGTCCTCTCTCTTTTCTTTTGGGTTAGTTTGGCTAGTGCTTTATCCATCATATTGATTCTTTCAAAGAAACAACTTTTACTTTCGTTGATGTGTTGTGGTGTAACCCAAGTTTCTAAGTCATTGTTCTCTGCTCTAATATTGATTATTTCCCTTCTTGTGTGTGGGGTTAATGTAATTTGTTGTTGATTTTCCAGTTCTTTAATGTGTAAAGAGAGCTGGTGTGTTCTGGATTTTTCAATTGTTCTCAGTGAGGCTTGGATGGCTGTGTATTTCCCCCTTAGGACCACCTTTGCCATATCCCAGAGGTTTTGGACCAATGTGTCTTCATTCTTATTGGTTTCCATGAATTGTTTAAGTTATTTTTTGATTTCCTGGTTGGTCCAAACATTCTTTAGCAGGGTGGTGTTTAATTTCCAAGTGTTTGAATTCCTTCCAAAATTTACTGTCGTTGAGTTCCAGTTTCAATGCACTGTGGTCTGAGAATATGCAGGGAATAACCTTAATCTTTTGGCATCAGTTGAGTCCTGATTTGTGAACCAGTATGTGGTCTCCTCTGGAGAATGTTCCATGTGCACTCAAGAAGAATGAGTATTCTGTTGTTTTAGGGTGGATTGTTCTGTATATATCTATGAGGTCCACCTGGTCCAATGTGTCATTCAAAGCTCTTGTTTCTTTATTGATTTTCTGCTTGGATGATCTGTCTATTGCTGATAGTGGCATGTTAAGATACCCTATTATTAATGTATTCATATCAATATGGCTCTTTATTTTCATTAATAGTTGGCTTATGTAGTTGGCTGTTCTCGTATTGGGCATAAATATTTACAATTGTTAGATCTTCTCGGTAGATATACCCTTTAGGAAGGATGTAGTGTCCTTCTTTATCTCTCACTACAGTCTTTAGTTTAAAATCTTATTTGTCTGATATAAGAATCCCTACCCCAGTTTTCTTTTGAGGCCCATTGGCATGAAAGATGCTTCTCCATCCCTTCACTTTCAGTCTGGATGTATCTTTAGGTTCCAAATGTGTCTCTCGGAGACAGCCATATGGACGGGTCCCGTCATTTTATCCAATTTGCAACTCTGTGCCATTTCATGGGAGCATTTAGACCATTCATGTTCAGAGTGATTATTGAAAGATACGTTTTTATCGACATCTTGTTGCCTGTGAAGTCCTTGTTTCTAAAGATTGTCTCTGTAAATTTCTGTTCTATATCACTCTTGGGGTTTTTCTTCTTTTATAGAACCCCCCTTTAATATTTCTTGTAGTGCCAGCTTGGTGGTCACATACTCTTTTAAACCTTGCCAGTCTTGGAAGCTCTCTATCTCTCCATCCATTTTGAATGTCAGCCTTGCTGGAGAAAGTATTCTTGGCTGCATGTTCTGTTCATTTAGTGCCCTGAATATGTGTTGCCAGCCTGTTCTGGCTTGCTAGGTTTCAGTAGACAGGTCTGATGTTATTCTGATGGACCTTCCTCTGTACATAAGGAATCTCTCCCCCTAGCTGCTCTCAGAAGCTCTTGTCTAAAATTATGATTTACCAGTCTCACAATCAAGTGCCTTGAGGTCTCTCTAGATTCTATGATCTTGGGGGGGTGTTCTTTCTGCCTCTAGGACATGAACGCTGGTTCCATTCCCCAGACTGGTTAAATTTTCATGGAGAACTTGTTCAACTATATCTTTCAGTCTTCTCTCTTCTCCCCCTCAGGGATCCTAATAATTCTGAGATTGGAATGTTTCATGGCTCCTCCTGATCCTTTTTCTCTATCAGTTTGTCCTCTAGATCACTAATTCTATGTTCTGCCTGGTTACCCTGGCTATTAGAGTATTTAGATTGGATTAGATCTCATTGATAGCACTCTTAACTTCTTCCCAGGCAGCTTTCACTTCTGCCCTTGGAGATTCCATGTTGTCACTAACAGTTTTCTCCAACGTAGCTATTTCCTGGAAAATCGTTACCCTGAATTTCCTTTCTGACATACAGCTTATGTCCATGTCCAATAGTTCTGATGGAGAGGGTACAGTATCTAAATTTTTCCTCTGTTGGTGTTCCTCCTCTTAGTCATTTTGGTGAGAGGTTGTTGAGGGGATGTATAGCTGAATATATCAACAACTATCCAGGCAAGGTGTCCCCTGGAATGTTTCTGAGCAATTGGAAATCACCACCAAAAAGAAAGAAAAAAGAAAAAAGAGAGAGAGGAAGAGAGAGGTAGAGAGAAAATCCAGCCATAATGAGCCAGAAAAGTACGATTTATAAGCTACATAAACAAAAATGGAGAAGCAAAGAGACTGACAAAAGTAATGACAGGGAAAAAAAAGAACACACCCAAAATGAACCCCAATAATAAGATTTATGTAATACCAGAACAAAAACAAATATACAGAAACCCTGACAGAAGAAAGAATGGGAGGTGGTTATAAATTCTAAATGTGGTAAGGAAGGTTATTTTGGTTCTTCCTGAGTGTATCTTCATATCTTTGTTAATGGACTCAACTTTCCAGAGATAAAGGGGGATTAAAACTGGTTTACATATAGGGGTACTACTGATTAGGGAAAAAGGATTACCTTGAAGCTTATATCTATATTTACATTTAAAAAAAGAAAAAGAAAAACACAGGTATATGTATGAAAAAGGTTCAAGTTAAAAGGTTTTTATGGAATATGTTGTATTAAACCTCTAGTTGTAATGGTAAGTAAGTTAAAAAAATTAAAAGAACAAGAATTGTGAGAACGAATTTTAAAAAAGAAAGGGTATATCTATTAAATATACAGGTTTTAGAGCAATACTGCATGCTTAATATATGGTTTTCCCCTGATGTTGGGGTTTTCAGTTTTATGGTGACCCTGTGGTAGTTTTCCTCTTGTTCTTTTGGCTTGACTTTTGAGGGAGGGGCCTGCCCCGTTGCTTTTCAAGTCAGTCTTGCTTGGGTTGAGTCCTCCTGCCCCCTATTAAGGGGCAGGGCTCTGTGGAAACTGGTTTTTCAGCCTTTTGTTCTCTGGGGGGTTTTCTTCTTTAGCAGCTTTTTGAGGCTTTTCAGAGGTTTAGTGGAAAGCAAAATGCACCCAGACCTCTGTCTCAGAGAGAAGCCTCAGACTGTTCCCCTGTCGGTGGTCCAGAACACAAAGATTCTCTCTCTGCAAACTCCACTGAACCCTGCAACCTCCCACAGGCAGTGCACATACCCAGGGCATGCAGAGCACAGAAGGTTGTGGACCTAGAGAGTGCTGGCTGGTGCCCAGATGAGACTTTCTCATGCTTGGGCGGGAGTGTGCCCAGCCAAGTGGTGGTGCAAGCAGCTGAAAGCTTGGGGCTCAGGGACCATGGACAGGAGACTCTGCTGCACAGTCTCTGGTGTGGATGGTCGCTGGTGTTGGCCATACTGGGTCCATGGGCTTAGGCCTGGGCCCATGACTGCCTGATTCCACCAGCTGCCCCTTAAGATCTTTTTCTCTTTTTGGTTGCTTTCAACCGAACTCCAAGTTAATGCTGGTCCCCAACTACATGGCATTTTTGCACTGGGGTATTACTTTCCAATGGGTCGCTTCTAGTGGCTTCCTCCCCCTTCTGCTTATTCTCTGATATCAGTCTGAGTGTTCCCACTCTGCTTTACCTCTCCACTGATGTCTTCTGCCACCATAGAGATCCGGAAGTGTATAATCTTACATCTCAGGCTGATTTCATGAGTGCTCAGAGTATTCTGGTAGATATTTAGCTCACTTTAGGGGACCAGTTGAAACAGGGTCTCCTACTTCTCCACCATCTTGCCCCTCCTCCATGCTGAATGATTTTTAATGTATTTTTGCATTCTGTCTGCGAATATTTTGTTGAGGAATTTTGCATCTAATTTCATCAGAAATACTTGTGAGTGGTTTTCCTTTTTTTTTTTTTTCTGGTAATATATTTATCTTGTTTTGGTAATCCTGACTTCATGAAATGAATTTGGAAGCTTTCCTTTCTATTCTATATTTTGGAATATTAACTCATCTATAAATGCTTGGTAAAATTCACCTGTGAAGGCATATGCTTCTAGACTTGTTTACTGGGAATTGTTGTTGTGGTGGTGGTGGTGGTGGTTTTTTATTATTGATTAAATCTATTGATGATAACTGGTTGGCTAAAATTTTCAAATTCTTCCTGATTCAGCTTTGGGAAATTATATGAGTCTAGGAATTTTTCCATTCCTTGTAGATTGTCCAATTGGTTGCCATATAATTTTCATAACTTTCTCTTATAATGCTTTGTATTTCTTTACTGTTGGTTGTTAATTATTCTCTGTCACTTCTTTTTTAATGTTTTTAAAATTCCAGTATAGTCATTAACAATGAGACTGAAAAAGGGAAATTAAGGAATCAATCCCATTTACAACTGCACCAAAAACCATAAGATCCTTAGGAATTAACCTAATCAAAGAGGTAAAGGACCTGTAATCTAAAAACTACAGAACACCTGTGAAATAAGTTGAGAGTGATGGAAAGACATTCCTTGTTCCTAGATTGGAAGAATAAATATTGTTTAAGGGTCTGTGCTGCCCAGAGAAATCTACACATGCAATGCAATCCCTACCAAAATACCATTGTCATTTTTCACAGAGCTGGAACAAACAATCCTACAATTTGTATGGAATCAGAAAAGACCCCAAATATCCAGAGGAAGGCTGAAAAGGAAAACCAAAGCACTGGGCATCACAATGACTGACTTCAAGCTACATTACAAAGCTGTGATCATCAAGTTAGTATGGTACTGGCACAAAAACAGACACATAGATCTATGGAACAGAATAGAGAGCCCAGAAATGGACCCTCAACTCTATAGTCAATGAGTCTTAAACAAAGCAGAAAGGAATAGCCAATGGAAAAAAGACATCCTCTTCAATAAATGGTGCTGGGAAAATTGGACAGCCCCATGTAGAAGAATGAAACTGGACCTTATTTTTACACCATATACAAATATAAACTCAAAATGGGTGAAAGATCTAATGTGAGGCAGGAATCTATCAAAATACTAGAGGAAAACACAGGCAGCAGCCTCTTTGACCTTGGGTGCTACAACTTCTTACTAAACCTGTCTCCAGAAGCAAGGAAAACAAAAGAAAAATAAGCTATTGGAACTTCATCAAGATAAAATCTTCTGCACAGCAAATGAAACAATCAACAAAACTAAAAGGCAACCTACAGAATGGGAGAAGATATTTGTAAATTATATATCAGATAAAGGGCTAGTGTCCAAAATCTATAACGAACTTATCAAATGCAACACCTAAAAACCCCCAAATAATCCAGTCAAGAAGTGAGCAGAAGACATGAATCAATATTTATCCAAAGAAGACATACAAATGGCTAACAGACACGTGAAAAAAATTCTACACATTTCTTGGCATCAGGGAAGTGCAAATCAAAACCAAAATGAGATACCACCTTACACCAGTTAGAATGGCTAAAGTTAATAAGACAGTGAACTACAAATGTTGGTGAAGATGTGGAGAAAGGGGAATACTCCTACACTGTTGGTGGGAATACAAGCTGGTACAGACATTCTGTAAAACAGTATGGAGGTTCCTCAAAAGTTAAAAATAGAGCTACCCTATGACCCAGCAATTGAACTACTGGGTATTTATTCCAAAAATACAGATGTGGTGAAAAGAGGGGACACCTGTGCTCCAATGTTCATAACAGCAATGTCCACACTGGCCAAACTGTGGAAGGAGCTGAGATATCCTTCAACAGATGAATGGATAAAGAAGATGTGGTTTACATATACAATGGAATATTTCTCAGTCATCGAAAGGGATGAATACGGACCATATGCACTGACAGGGATGGAACTAGAGGGGATTATGTTAAGTGAAATGAGTCAATCAGAGAAAGACAACTATCATATGGTTTCACTCATATGTGGACCATAAGGAATAGCATAGAGGACAATAAGGGAAGGGAGGGAAAGCTGAATGGGAAGAAATCAGAGGGAGACAATCCATATGAGACTCTTGACTCTGGGAAGCAAGCTAGGTGTTGCAGAAAGGTAGGTGAGTGGGGGATCGGGTAACTGGGTGCTGAGAATTAAGGAGGGCATGTGATGTGATGAACACTGTGTGTTTTATGCAACTAATGAATCTTGAACATTATATAAAAAACCAATGATGTAATATATGTTGGCTAATTGAATTTAATTTAAAAATAATAATTATTGATAGGTTTGTACTTATTGCAACTTTGTTACTTGTTCTATCATTGTTTTTGTGGTTCTTTTCTGTTCCCTTCTCTTGCTCTCTTCCCTTCTGGTTTATTGGTTTCTTTCAGTGATTTTTTTTTCTTTCCTCCTTGTCTTTTGCTTTTCTATTACATATTTTTGGTTTGTGGTTACTGTTATATTTCTGTGGCAGACTTTACTAAGTTGACAGTTAAGTTTGAACATATTGCAAAAGCACTCAATTTTTTACTCCTTTTCCCACTTTTTATGTATATGATGTCATACTTTATATTTTTTATTTTGTCAATGCCTTCACAGATTTTTATAGATGTAATTAACTTTACTGCTTTTGTAGTTTATAATTTTTACTGGTTTTATAAGTGATTAGTATATTATTTTGATTATAAACATAATCATCTGTGAATACAGATATGCGTTGTACATGCATCTGTGCATTGTTATCCTTCACTGGCCTTTCCTTTCCACTCAAGGAATCCCTTTAATATTTCTTAAAAGGCTGATTTATTAGTAATGAATTCCTTTACTTTTGTTTGTATGAGACAGTTTTTGTCTCTCATTCTATTTTGAATGATTTGCTTACTGAGTAGAGTATTATTGGTTGTAGGGTTTTATTCCTTTCAACACTTTGAACATATAATGCCACCTTCTTCTGACAGGTAAAATTTCTGTTGAAAAATTAGCCGAAATCCCATAATTTATGGGGTTTCTTTTGTATGTAAGTGTTTTCTCTTGCTTTTAAAATTATCTCTTTATCTCTACTTTTGGTCATTTTCATTACTATGTGCCTTGGTCTGGTCATCCTTGGGTTGATTTTGGGGGGGCTATCTGTGCTTTCTGGATCTGGATTTCTGTTTCCTTTTGCAGACTAGGGAATTTTTCGGCTATTTTTTCCTCAAATAAATATTCTGTCCCATTTTCTTTCTCTTTTTCTTCTAGGATCCCTATAATGCAAATATTATTATGTTTGATGGTTTTTCTGAATTTCCTTAACCTATTTTCTTTTGTTATTCTTTCTTTTCTATTTACCATTCTGCTTGATTGCTTTTCATCACTGTCTTCCATATTACTAATCCATTCTTCTGCTTTCTCTAGTCTACTACTTATTCCATCTAGTGTATTGTTCCTGCTAGTGTATTTTTAGTAACAGTTTCTGAATTTTTCATCTCTCATGGTTCTTTCTAATATTTTTAAGTTCTTGGTTGAAAGTCTCACTAAAATCCTCCACTCTTTTCTCAAATCCAAAAACTATCCTTACGACCATTACTTTGAATTCCCTATCAGGAATATTGTTTATCTCTATTATTTAGCTCTTTTGCAATGATTTTTGTCATGTTCTTTCATTTGTGTCATATTCTTTGGTCTTCTCATTTTGTCCAATTCTCTGGGTCTATATCCATGTATTTGGAAAGTCAGTTATATCTCCTGATATTGAAAGTAGTGGCCTCATGAAAAAGAGATCCTGTAATGCCCTGTAGTGCAATGTCCCCTGTTCATTAGAATCTGGTACTTCAGGTATCTCCCCTATGTGTGCTACATGTGCTATACTATTGTGGTTGAGTCATGTTTGCTTTAAGTCCATTCATTTGGAATAGCCATCTTCGCCTGTTCTGGGTTCCAGACAGGGCTTTGTCACTGTGCTAAGGAGCCAGCCTTCAGCCTCCTTGGACTGGAGTTGGGTCAAACCCTTCATCCGTTAACCAATACTGTAGTCACAGCAACAAGAGTGTGTTCTTCCTGTGTTGTTTCCTGTGAGGCTTTCATTGATGCATGGGGTTTTTAGTCAGACCAGATATCTGCCTCCAGTCTGTCTGTTGGAGTTCCTGTGATTCTAAGCTACAGATTTCTGTTTATGCTGCCCTATGTGAGGTTTCCATTGGTAGATGAAGCAAGCAGTCAGATTAGATGCCTGCTCCCAACCTACTGCTTGGGCTATAGACTCATTGATGTATGCAGTTGTCTGTACACACACCCCCTCCCCATTCCTAGGGCTAGTGTCACTTTGGAGTGATCCTGGCCACTGTTAGGGCCAACTGCAGAATGAGACATGTCTGGTGTAGCTTTGCATGGACTCCTGCCAAGGGAGGCGGGTTAGATCGAACAGTCCACAGGAGCATGGTGACCAAGTGTGTGGTATTATAAAAGTATGCACTGTTCTGCTTGCAAGCTGAGACCTGAAGCCACTTTGGAAATACTCCTGCTGAATGGGGCAGGTTGGATGGGACAAATCTCTAGAAGAACGTGGAGATGAGAATCACAGTGTCACCAAGCTAGGAAGTAAGTGTCTGCAATAGTTCCTGCAGGTGTCTGGGTACCTAGACTGGTGGGGGGAAGAGGAACAGCTCTTTTGTTCTTGGAGAAGTCTCCTAAAGGTTCCTGCCCCTCCAGCACATGTCCTGAGATTAGTAAAAATGTTAGCTTTTTTTTTTTCTTCAGGGAGGAGTTAAGATAACAGAAGAATAGTGGAATCCTAAGCTTGCTTCATTGCTCAAACACAGCTAGATAAATATCAAGTCATTTGAACACCCAAGAAATTGATCTGAGAACTGAAAGAGAGCAAAAATGCACAGCTAGTTGTTGCAAAATGGCCACATCATAGGAGGTAGGAGGTGCAGAGAGTCGATTTGAGGATGAAAAAACTATGGGTGCTGCAAAGGGGAAGGAGCCCTGATCGCAGAGATGAGTGTGTGCATGTGTGAGAAAGATAGAGAGTGAGAGAATGAAAACACACTCAGGGGATTGCACACACACACACACACACACACACACACAAATTCTTCCCCAAAAACATTGACTGGGAAAGGAAGAGGGGCTTACCATTGCAAGTTTTTATAAGCGGTAGAGTGCAAATTCTGAAGCTTTGGAGATCTGCTCCATCTCCAGGGTTATGTGCGATGCCTTTGCTGGTGTTCCAATGGGGAAGGAGGGTGGAGACCTGGGGACAGGCTGTGTGATCTGAGGATACCCAGTTTGCAGAGGAAGAACCAGTTCCTGTGCTTGGAGTGCATTTGGGACTGACAGCATGGCCTCTCCAGAGGCACAAGACCATTGGTACCTGAAACTTCCCTAAACTGGGGAAGGAAACAGACATTGAAGACCAAAAAACAGAGAGGACTCTGTTGATAATAATTTCTGATGATTGTTTCTATTTCCTTGGTTTTAGTCGTGATCTCTCCCCTTTCATTCATAATATTATTAATTGGGATCCTCTCTCTTTGCTTCGGGATTAGTTTGGCCAATGATTTATCGATCTTATTGATTCTTTCAAAAAACCAGCTTCTAGTTTCGTTGATGTGTTCTACTGTATCTCTAGTTTCTATCTCATTGATCTCTGCCCTAATATTGATTATTTCCCTTCTCGTGTGTGGAGTTGGCTTAATTTGTTGTTGATTCTCCAGTTCTATAAGGTGTAAAGACAGCTTAAGGTGTATTCTGGATTTTTCAATTTTTTTGAGGGAGGCTTGGATGGCTATGTATTTCCCCCTTAGGACTACCTTTGCGGTATCCCATAGGTATTGGACCGAAGTGTCTCCATTCTCATTGGTTTCCATGAATTTTTTAAGTTCTTTGATTTCCTGGTTGATCCAAGCATTCTTAAGCATGGTGGTCTTTACCTTCCAGGTGTTTGAATTCCTTCCAAACTGTTCATTGTGGTTTAGCTCCAGATTCAAAACGTAGTGATCTGAGAATATTCAGGGAATAATCTCCATCCTTTGGTATCAGTTGAGCCCTGATTTGTGACCCAGTATGTGGTCTATTCTGTAGACCACATTTGATGGATGCAGAAAAAGCATTTGACAGAATCCAGCATCTGTTCCTGATTAAAATGCTTCAAAGTATAGGGACAGAGGGAATATTCCTCAACTTCATAAAATCTATCTGTGAAAAACCCACAGCAAATATCATCCTCATTGGGAAAAAGCTGTCAGCCTTCCCTTTGAAATCAGGAACATGACAAGGACGCCTACTCTCACCACTCTTGTTCAACATAGTATTAGAAGTCCTAGTAACAGCAATCAGACAACAAAGAGAAATAAAATGTATTCAAATTGGTAATGAAGGCGTCCAAGTCTCTGTCTTTGCATATGACATGATACTTTATATGGAAGACCCAAAAGACTACAACCCCAAACTACTAGAACTCATACAGCAATTCAGTAATGTGGCAGGGTACAAAGTCAATGTACAGAAATAAGTTGCTTTCTTATACACTAACAATGAGAATACAGAAAGGGAAATTAGAGAATCGATTCCATTTACTATAGCACCAAGAACCATAAGATACCTGGGAATAAACCTAACCAAAGAGGTAAAGGATCTGTCCTTTAGGAACGACAGAACACTCATGAAAGAAATTGAAGAAGACACAAAAAGATGGAAGACAATTCCATGCTCATGGATTAGAAGAATAAACATTGTTAAAATGTCTTACTACCTAGAGCAATCTATGCTCTCAATGCCATTCTGATCAAAATTCCACGGGCATTTTTCAAAGAGCTGGAACAAAAAATCCTAAAATTTGTATGGAACCAGAAGAGACCCCAAATTGCTAAGGAAATGTTGAAAAAGAAAAAAGAAACTGGGGGCCTCACGTTGCCTGAATTCAAGCTTTACTACAAAGCTGTGATCTCCAAGACAGCATGGTACTGACACAAAAACAGACACATAGACCAGTGGAACAGAGTAGAGAGCCCAGATACAGACCCGCAACTTTATGGTCTAATAATCTTTGAGAAAGCAGGAAAAAATATACAATGGTAAAAAAGATAGTCTCTTCAATAAAAGGTGCTATGAAAATTGGTCAGCTATGTGTAGAAGAATGAAACTCGACCATTCTCTTACAACATACAGAAAGATAAACCCTAAATTGATAAAGACCTCAACGTGAGGCAGGCATCCATCACAATCCTAGAGGAGAACATCAGCCACAGCAACTTCTTTCAAGATGTTTCCAAAGGCAAAGGAAACAAAAGTGAAAATGAATTTTTGCAACTTCATCAAGATAAAAAGCTTCTGCACACCAAAGGAAACAGTCAAAAAAAAGGTAACATATGGAATGGGAGAAGATATTTGCAAATGACAGTACAGACAAAGGGTTGATATCCAAGATCTATAAGGAACTCCTTAAACTCAACACACACAAAACAGATAATCACGTCCAAAAATGGGCAGAAGATATTAACAGACACTTCTTCAAAGAAGACATACAAATGGATAACAGACACATGAAAAAAAATGGTCATCATTGGTCATCAGGGAGATTCAAATCAAAACTACATTGAGATACTACCTTACACCAGTTAGAATGCCAAAATTAACAAGACAGTAAACAGCATGTGTTGTAGAGGATGTGGAGAAAGGGGAACCCTCTTACACTGCTGGTGGGAATGGAAGTTGGTGCAGCCACTTTGGAAAACAGTGTGGAGATTCCTTAAGAAATTAAAAAATAGAGCTTCCCTATGACCCTGAAGTTGCACTACTGGGTATTTACCCCAAAGATACTGATGTAGTGAAAAGAAGGGCCATCTGTATCCCTAGCAGCAATGTCCACAACAATGTTCCTAGCAGCAATGACCACAGTCGCCAAACTGTGGAAAGAACCAAGATGCCCTTCAACGGACAAATGGATAAGGAAGATGTGGTCCATATACACTATGGAGTATTATGCCTCCATCAGAAAGGATGAATACCCAACTTTTGTATCAACATGGATGGGACTGGAAAAGATTATGCAGAGTGAAATAAGTCAAGCAGAGAGAGTCAATTATCATACGGTTTCACTTATTTTTGGAGTATAAGAAATAACATGGAGGGCATGGGGGGATGGAGTGGAGAAGGGATTTGGGGAAAATTAGAGAGGGAAACGAACCATGAGGGACTATGGACTCTGAAAAACAATCTGAGTGTTTTTTAAGTGGCTGGGTTTGGGAGGTTGGCTGTGCCTGGTGGTGGGTATTATGGAGGGCATGTATTGCATGGAACACTGTGTGTGGTGCATAAACAATGAATCTGCTGCACTTAAAAATATTAAAAATAAAAAATTAAATATTTAAAACGAATGATACTGGTGGAAACAAATTAAAATAAAAGTTGTACCTATGAAACATATAGGTTTTAGGGCAATACCAGGAGCTTAATATCTTCTTTTCACCTGATATTTGGGTTTTACAGTTTTGTGGGGACCCTGTGGTTGTTGTCCTCTCGTTTTTATGGCTGGCGTTTTGGGGGAGGGGTCTGCTGTATTGTTTTTCAGGCAGTCTTGCTTGTGTTGAGTCCTCCTGCCCCCTATCAAGGGGCTCGGCTCTGAGGAAACTTATTTTTCAGGCTTTTGTTCTGTGTAGGATTTTTTTGTTTTGGTTTTGGTTTTTTGTTTTGTTTTGTTTTCCCTTGTTGGCTTTTGGGGGCTCTTTGGAGGTTTAGAGGAAAGCAAACTGCACCAGAACCTTCCTCTCAAAGAGGAGCCTCCATCTATTGCCTTCTGTGTGGTCCAAAGCACACAGACTCCCCCTCTGCAACCTCCCACTGGCAGAGTACATCCCCAGCCATCATCCCAGGGGTCGCACAAGCTCCTGCTTGTCTCTGTACCCCGGTGCTACTAAAACCACAAGCAATATTGGTCCAGGGAGCCCGCTTCCCTTTTCCTGGCTGCCGTTTCCTGGACCATTATCTGGGCAGGTCCAGACAGCCGGAGAGATCCCAACCAGAGACAACATGCCAAGATTTTCACGCTTGCCTGGGCTGGGAGTATTGAGAATCTAGGCATATCCTAGAAACCACAGGCTAGCGCCTACATGGACCTCTCTCAGGGAAGGATGTGGACCATGGCTCAGGCCCCAGTTGCACAGTGCGTGTGCAGAGTGCAAAAGGCTGTGGTTCTAGAGAGCCATGGCTGCTGTCCACACCAGACTCTCAGGTGCACCGGCGGCTCAGGGACCACACCCTGGAGGCTTTGCTGTACTCTCTGGAATGGGTGGTCACTGCCAGTGGCTGTCCTGGGTCCGTGGGCTTAAGCCCATGCCCATGACTGCCCAATTCCACCAGTTGCCCCTTAAGATCTTTTGCTCTTTTTGAGTGCTTTTAACCAGACTCCAAGTTAATGCTGGTCCCCAATCACAGGGCACTCTCATATTGGGGTATTACTTTCCAAAGTGTCACTTCTGGTGGCTCCCTTCCCCTTCTGTTTATCCTCTGATATCAGTCTGATCATTCAAAACTCCGCTTTACCTCACCACTGGTGTCTTCTGTCCCCATAGAGATCCAGAAGTGTATAATCCTACATCTTAGGCTGATTTCATGGGTGTTCAGAGTGTTCTGGTAGATAATTAACTCATTTTAGGGGACCGATTGAAACAGCGTCTCCTACTTCTCTGCCATCTTGCCCCCTCCCTCCCACTTTCATCTGTTTTAAGATGTTTTTATTTCCCTCTTGATTTCTCATTTACCCATAGGTTGTTCAAAAATGTGTTGTTTACTTTCCATTTACCTGTAGATTTTCCCCCTATCCTATCTTTGTTGATTTCAATATTCATAACCATTGTGTCAGAAGAGATATTTGATAGGATTTTAATTTTCTTAAGTTTTCTAAGACTTGTTTTGTGTCCTATTATGTAATCTATCCTGGAAAATATACCGTGAGTGCATTAGAAAAATGTTCATTCTGCTACTGTTGGATGGAATGTTCTCTGTCTCTCTCTCTGTCTCTCTCTCTCTATGCCTAGTAAGTCCAGTTGATCTAAAGTGTGCCTCAATTTTAACATTTTATTATTGATTTTGTGTCTGAATGATATATCTATTGTAGAGAGTAGACTATCATAGTCCTCTACCATTGTTTTATTGTTTATTTTGTCCTTCATATTGGTCAGTATTTGCTTAATATATTTAGGTGCTCTGATGTTGGGTGTTTATATATTTATGATTGTTACATTTCCCCTTTTTATTGAAGTATAGTTGACATAGTGTTATATTAATTTCAGGCATACAGTATAATTATTCAGCAATTCTATACATTACTCAGTGCTCATCACAATAACTGTACTCTTAATCCCCTTTATCTATTTCACTCATTCTCCCACCTACTTCCTCTCTAGGAACCATCAGTTTATTCTCTGTATTGAAGAGTCTGTTTTCTTTGTCTCTTTTCTTCCCCTTTATTTAGTGATTTGTTTGCTTTTTTAAATTCCACATATGTCTTCTTGATGTATTAGTTCCTTTACTTTATACAATGACTTTCTTTGTCTCTTGTTACTGGTTTTTCCTTAAAGTCTAATTTGTCTGATATAAGTATAGCTATTTCCACTTTTGTTTTCCACTTGTTTGAAATATCTTCTTCCATCCCTTCACTTTGAACCTATATGTCTCCTTAGAGCTGAAATTAATCTCTTGTATGCAGCATACATTTGGGTCTTTTAAAAAATCTTCCCTGTTATCATGTGCTTTTTGATTAGTGAATTCAGTCTATTTACATTTAGGGTGATTATTGATATGTAAGGACTTACGTTTACCTTTTAGTAATTTTGTATCTCCATTTTTTTCTTTTTTCTTCCATTTCTGCATATTTTTGTAAATTGGTGCTTTTTCATGTTGGTATGCTCTGTCTCCCTACTCAACCCCCTTTTGCTTCATCAATCTACTATAGATTTTTACTTTGTCATTAGCACAGGGCTTACATTAAACGTCTCATAAAAAGAACAATAAACTTTATATTGATAGAACTTTATTTTTATATAGTCTCTAGCCTTTACTCTTCCACTTTTATTTTTTGATGCCACAATCTACCTCTTTTTATGTTTTGTATTTGTTAACAAATTATAGTAGCCATAATTGTTTTTTTAAATATTTATTTATTTATTTGAGAGAAAGCATCAGTGGGGGTAGGGGCAGAGGGAGAGAATCTTTATGCAGATTCCCCACTGAGCATGGAGCCTGATGCAGGGCTGGATCCCATGACCCATGAGATCATGACTTGAGCCAAAACAAAGAGTTAGACACTTAACTGAATGAGCCACACAGGCACCCAGCTGTTGTTATTTTTAATTTTCTTTTCCTTTAACTTTTCTACTATAGTTAAGTGGTTAACATTCCATTCTAATATAGAGTTATAGTTTTCTCATATCTATTGAGTATTTTCACTCACTAGAGTGTTGTGTACTTTCATATGTTTTTATGTCACTGATTAGCATATTTTCTTTTCAGCTTGAAGAACCCCTTCTAGCATTTCTTTTAAGTCAGGTCTACTACTGATAAGCTCTCTCAGGTTTTGTTTCTCTGAGAAAGACTTTCTCCTGCATATATGAAGGATAACTTTGCCAGATAAAATAATCTTGTTGGTAACATTTTTGTCCTTCAACACACTGAGTATGCCATTCCATTCTCTCCTGACCTATAGAGTTTCTGTTGAGAAATCTGCTGATAATCTAAATGGGAGTTCATTTGTAGGTTACTTCCTTTTTACTCTGGTTGCCTTTGCGATTCTTTATCACTGATTTTTGACAGATTCATTATAATATGTCTTGGAGAAAATCTTTTCATATTGAGATAATAGAGTGTTATATTAGCTTCATGTATTTATGTGTCCAAATTCTTCTCCAAGTTTGGGAAACTCTCAGTTATTATTTCTTTTAATAAACTCTTTGCCACTTTCTCTCTCTTTTCTCTTCCTGGAATTCCAATTATTATAATATTTTCCTTTCTGATAGAAACTGAGCTTTCAAAAAAAAAAAGAAACTGAGCTTTCATAGGTTTCTTCACTTAAAAAAAAAAAAAAAGAAATCAAATTCTCTGGACACCGCAAACACAACTGCAAAATTGTATTGTTTTCTCCTGAAATATTTTATTAACCTTGTGACCATGAACCAGTTAATATCTATGCTATAAAAGTACAAATGAAACATAAAAAAAAATCTTACTTCTTTCTTCTAACTGAATTATTTCTATATTACTATCCTCCTGTTCACTTATTCCACATGGCCTTCTCTATTATCAATGCACTCTATTGCATTCTTCTCATTTCTTGAATTCTATTTACAATTAAAATTATATCTAATAAATTAAATACTATATAATTAAAATTATATATGATTAAATAATTATACAATAAAATATATAATACAATATGCAAATATATAAATATATTAAATAATTCTATATAATATAATATATAAATATATAAAATGTATATTATATACTTATATATACTTTATATAGTTTTTATTTTTATGTTTTTACATGTTTTTATGTGTTTTTAAATTATATGCCTAGAATTTAAAATCTCTTGGTAAAGAACTCCTTCTGTTTATTAATTTTATTCTTGACTTTGTTGAATTATGTTCTGAGATTTCTTATAGCTCATTGAATTTATGTGCAAAGGTTATTTTGAATTTTTTATCAGTTCACAATATTTTGTGCCTTTGAGTTCAGTAGTTGGGGGATTACTGTTTTCTTTTTTCAATTCAATATTTGATTTTTCATGGTTTGTAGGTTTGTGCTTCTGCTTTCACGTTTGAAGTAGCAGACATCTCCTTAACTAAAGTT
The DNA here is from genome assembly GCA_003697995.1 of Taxidea taxus jeffersonii. Lineage (NCBI taxonomy): Eukaryota > Metazoa > Chordata > Mammalia > Carnivora > Mustelidae > Taxidea > Taxidea taxus. The sequence continues at coordinate 9,259 of ML097231.1, read as the reverse complement.
TTATGTCTTCTTTAGTTCTCACGATTCAATAGGCTGGTTATTTGAAACATTTTTTATTCCAGAAGGTGGCGCTATAGCTCAAGTTTGTAGTTTCTCCCTGGCCCACTGACTTTGGCCTATTATCTGAGGACCCTGTTTTTACCATAACTTGCTCTCACAGATGCAGTCTAGAGCACTTACAAGGAAATGGCAGCAAAGTTCGGAAAGTTGTAGATTTAGCAGTTGGGGCTTGGATGGTGTCCATAGACCTGGTGGGGACATCCTCAAGTGGTGTACTCCCAGAAGTTTATGGACAGACTTCCTGCTGAAGTCCTGAAGTAGACAGCAAGAAACATGTTCATTTAATGTCCTTTGATGTTTTTACTGTTTCCTTCCAGTTCTCCTTTTTCTCCCTCCCCTTAGTCATTGAGGTCTTCACTCAGCAATCCAGATGCTTCTGGAGAGAAATGTGTTTTCTCAAGCTGCAACCTACACAACTAGGGTAGGCAGGCAGTCCACTCATTACTTTTGCTTTTACATTCTCCTGGAAAAGGTTATCACTTTCCATCTCCTCTCCTGGAGAGACTGCTGCTACTGCTGCCAAAATCCCAGCCCCTTGAAGTGTCATCCTAGGGAGTGGGCTACCTTGACAAGTTTTTCTCTCCCTTTTGCATTCAAACTGGTCTCTATCCCATTCCAGTAGTGTGCTGGAATCCATCCTTGGGCAGGCTGGACTTTTAACAATTCTCCTGTTCATAAGTATCTGCTAAGATTAGCATTCTTTAGGTTTCTACCTCCCATGATGTTGGGGGTGGGTAGGCCAGGTATGCCTACTGCCTTGGATTTACAATCCTTACCAAGGTATTGTTTGTTTATTTCAGATACACATGTGGGCTAGAAACCTTCCAAGTCCCCTGATATAATGTGCAGAGGAATTTTTGTTTGGTTATGGATGTCTAATTAGTTGTTTAAAAAGAGGGAAAGAAAAGAGGAATGAGGTACACCATCATGATGCTGGCATCCCCGGTGATTGTTTTTATTAGATATATTTTTGTTCTAAAATCTTCATTTACTCCAAAGAAGAATTAAGATGGTGTAGAAGTAGGGGGACCCTGGGCTTTCCTTGTCCCTTGAACACTGCTCTATTGAGGTCAAATCACTTGGAACACCCAGAAAATTGATCTGAGGGTTGGAAGAAGGATCACTGCAGTTGGAAGGAAACAGTGTGGCAGGTACAAGGTGCATGGAAGGGAACTGGGGAGAGAAATGCTGCCCTGCTGCTAAGGGAAGGAAACTTTTCTGCAGGGAGAGAGAAGAGAGGGAGGGAGAGAGGGGTTAAAGGGGTGCAGCACTGAGTTCAAACAGGAACACAAACCTCTCAGATCACAGACTAGGGATCCAGGTGGGGCAGGAACTGAGTGGCACAGGTAGTTTGCAAACAGTAACTGGATCTCATGTTCTGAGATTTTGGAAGTGCATGACCTTTGCTGGGGCTGAGCTATAGGGTGAACACCTGGAGAGAAAGAGCTCTGGTCCAGAAGGAAACACAAAGTGGTGTAGGGTTCTCCAGGGTCCCACTGGGAGAGATCATTCCTTTTCCTAGAGTATATTTGGAAGAAGGTACATTGCCTCTCCAAAGACAAAGAATCCTGAAGGCTCCAGCAAAAGATCTTTCCTAGGCAGGGGACAAAGGCATGGGCAGAGGGTGGATAACCTTGTTACTCCTTTTAATGGAGACATACCACAGATTCTGTGCACTGCACAAGAAGGGGACTGTTTTTCTGTGACAAAGGGCACTTGTCAGAACATAACAAGCTTCTTATCTGGAGGAGGGAGTGGATCTGAGCAGTGCCAGCTCTTTAAGATTTGGAGTTTTGAACTCCAGCTGTGCGCCAAAGAGAAAATGCAGGAGATTTGGAGTTTTGAATCCCAGCTGTGCCAAAGATAAAACTTAGAGAAGCTGGCTGCTGGGCACACTGAGGGTCCATGCTTTTCTGTGAAGGCTTCCTGAACAGGAGGGGGTGAGAGATTCCCTGTCCAGGGACAAGAGCAATGGGTGCCACCATTTTACCACCACTACCAAAATGGTTAGATGTGAGAGAGTAATGCAGTGGCCCCCAGTAGTGGTGGGAACCACTCATATCAAACTCTGCCCCACTGTGCATGGCAAGTGCTTTTTTTACTGGGCAGGATTGACTCTGAGTCACTACAGCAGGCTTCTCCCACATAAGAGCAAAACAGGCAGTATGCCACATGCACCAAGTCTGCAGATCATACAGTGCTTCAAAGAATCCTTTTCAGTTCTAGTGGAAATAGGACCAGATTCTTTTTTTGTTTTGTTTTTCTTATTCTTTTTTTAAAAAAAAAAAAAAAAGTTATGGTTTTTTGTTTGTTAGTTTGTTATTTCATTTCCTTTTTTTTCTCTCTCTCTTTTCGTTTTGTTTTTGTTTTTAAATCAAGCTTCTTTTTTTCTTTTCAATTTTTTTTCCTTTCCTTTTTCTTTGGAATTAGGTTTTGGTTTTTGCAGTTGTCTGTTGATTTTTTCTTTCATTCCCTTTCTTTTCTCTTTTGTTTGTAGCAGGATTTTTTCTCTTTTTTTTTCCTTTTTCTTTTCTTCCTTTTCTCCCAGGCTTTATTAGACAAACAAGTCAAAGCACACCTAGATAAAGGCCCAAGCACTCCCCACTGCAAGCAAGGAGGAGCTCTGAGGAAGACTAACCAGTAGTAAAGAGCAGCCAAAATATAACAGCACAGTGCACACAGCATACACCATGAACACTTCCTGAAGTGCCAGGCCATGGACAGTGTATGACCTGTTTTTAATACAGCATTACTCTGTAGTGCAGGAAACAACAAGTTTTCATAATACACAAAAGATAAAATCTTAGCCAAAATTTCAAGATGGAGGAATTCTCCCCAAAAGAAAGGTCAGGAAGATATAACAACCAGGGACTTCCTGAAAACAGATATAAGCAATATATCTAACAAGAACTTAGATTTACAGTGATAAGACTACCAGCTGGACATGAAAAAAAGAAAAAACACAGAAGACACCACAGAAACACTTGTTGCTGAGATAAAAGACATAAAAACTAGTCAGGCTGAAATTTTAAAAAAATGTTATAACTGATGCAAAACAGATTGGACATGAAAAAATGACGATTAAAGAAGCAGAGGGAGGATATGTGATATAGAAGATAAAATTATGGAAAGTAATGAGCCTGGAAAGAAGAGAGAAGGACAACTATTAGATCATCAATAAGGACCTAGGGAATTCTGAGATTCCACAGAGGACAATAATATCCATATCATAGTAGTCCCAGAAGAAGAACAGGGGAAAGGGCAGAAAGTTTACTTGAGCAAATTAAATCAGAGAACTTCCCTAATCTGGGGGAGGACATAGACATTCAGGCCCAAAAGGCACAGAGAACTTCCCTCAAAATCAACAAAACAGGTCCACTCCATGATGCATCATAGTGAAACTTGCAAAGTACAAAGGTAAAGATAGCAATCTGAAAACAGCTAAGGAAAAAGGTCCTTAACTCACAAGGCCAACAGCAGACCTGTCCACAGATACCTAGCAGGCCAGAAAGGACTGGAGTGATGTGCTGAATGTGTTAAATGGGAAAAAATATGCAGGCAAAAATACTTTATCCAGCATGACTGTCATTCAGAATAGAAAGAGAGATAAAGAGTTTCCAACATAAGCAAAACCAAAGGAGTTTGTGAATACCAAACCAGCTTTGCAAGAAATATTAAGGAGGACACTTGAGTGGGAAAGAGAGACCAAAAGCAACAAAGACTAGAAAGGAACAGAAACAATCTACAAGAATAGCAACATTGGAGGTAATACAATGACACTAAATTCATACTTTTCAATAATTACTCTAAAAGGAAGAGGACAATATGCTTCAAACAAAAGACATAGGAAGGGGACAATATGCTTCAATCAAAAGACACAGAATGGATTAAAAAAATAAAGAAAAACCCATTCATATGCTGCTTACAAGAGACTCATTTTAGATCCAAAGACACTTTCATTTTCAAAGTGAGGGGGTGTAGAATAACTTATCATGCTAATGAACATAAAAAAGAAGGCTGCAGTAGCCAAACTTATATCAGATAACCTAGATTTTAAACCAAAGACTGTAGTGAGTCATGAGGAAGGACACTATATCATAATAAAGGTCCTATCCAATAAGAAGAGCTAACAATTATAAATATTTATGCTTCTAACTTGGGAGCACCCAAATATATAAACCAATTAATAATGAACTTAAGGAAATTACTGATAATAATACAAATATAGTAGGGGACTTTAGCATCGCACTCACAGCAATGGGTAGATCATTTAAGCAGAAGATCAACAAGAAAACAAGGGCTTTGAATGACACACTAGACCAGATGGAATTCAGATTTATTCAGAGAATTTCATCCTAAAGCAGCAGAATACCCATTCTTCTTGAACACACATGGAACATTCTCCAGAATAGATCACATACTGATTCACAGATCAAGCCCCAACAAGAACAAAAAGATTGAGATGTTACCATGTATATGTTTAGACCGCAATGTTATGAAACTTGAAGTCAACCAAAAGAAAATGTTTGAAAGGACCACAAATACATGGAGGTTAAAGAATATCTTACTGAAGAATAAATGGGTCAACCAGTAAATTAAATAAGTATTTTAAAAAATACATGGAACTAAATGAAAATGAAAACACAACACTTCAGAACCTTTGGAATGCAGCAAATGTGGTCCTAAGAGGGAAGTGTGTAGCAATACAGACCTTCCTCAAGAAGCAAGAAAACTCTCCAATATACAACCAACCTTACACCTAAAGGAGATAGAAAAAGAACAACAAATAAGCCTAAATCCAGCAGGATAAGGGAAATAATAAACATTAGAGCAGAAAAAAACCAACAACAGTAGAACAGATAAATAAAACTAGGAGCTGGTTCTCCGAAAGAATTAACAAAATTGATAAACCAAACTTACCAAAAGGAAAAAAAGGAAGGACATTAATAAATAAAATCACTAATGAGAGAGGAGAAATCACAACCAACACCACAGAAATACAACAATTTTAAGAGAATGTAATGAAAATTATATGCCAATAAACTGGGAATTCTGGAAGAAATGGATAAATTCCTGGAAACATATAAACTACCCAAAGTGAAACAGGGAGAAATAGAAATTTTGAACAGATCAATAGCTGCCAAGAAATTGAATCAGTAATCAAAAATCTCTCAACAAACAAAAGTTAAGAGCCAGATGGCTTCCCAGGGGAATGTTCCCAAATATTTTAAGAAGAGTTAAACCTATTCTTCTCAAGTTGTCCCAACAATAGAAATGGAAAGAAAACTTCCAAACTCTTTTTATAAGGCCAGCTTTAATTTGATATCAAAACCAAAAGAAGGAGAATCACAGGCCAATATCCCTTTTGAACATAGATACAAAAATTCTCAATAAGATGCTAGCAAATTGAAAGGAACAGTAGATGGAACGAAGTATTTATCATGATCAAGTGGAATTTATTCCTGCCTGAGCTGCAAGGGTGGTTCAGTATTTGCAACTCAATCAACATGATAAGCCACATTAATAAAAGAAAAGATAGGAACCATAAGATCCTCTCAATAAATGCAGGAAAAGCATTTGACAAAGTACAACATCCTTTCTTGATAAAATCCCATAAGTAGAGATAGAAGGAACATAACATCATACAGACCATATACAAAAGACCCACAGCTAATATCTTCACTGGGGAAAAACTAAAAGCTTTTCTATAAGGTTAAGAACACAACAGGAATGTCCACTGTCACCACTGTTGTTCAACGTAGTACTGAAAGTCCTAGCCTCAGCAATCAGAATACAAAAAAGAAATAAAAGGCATCCAAATCTACAAGGGAGAAGTGAAATTTTCACTATTTGCAGAGTACATGATACTCTATGTAGAAAACCTAAAAGACTCCACCAAAAATTGCTAAAACTGATACAGGAATTCAGAAAATTCACAGGCTATAAAATCAATGCACAGAAGTCTGTTGCATTTCTATACACCAATAATGAAGCAGCAAAAAGAGCAATCAAGTAATCTGTTTCCTTTACAATGGCACCCCAAACCATAAGATACTTAGGGGGATGCCTGGGTGTCTCAGTTGGTTAAGTGTCTGCCTTATGCTCAGGTCATGATCCCAGGGTCCTTGGATTGAGTCCCACATTGCTTAGCATACAGATAGATATAAATATAGATATATAGATATAATGGAATATTATTCAGCCATTAAAGAGAATGAAATATTGCCATTTGCAATGACGTGGATGGAAATATAAGCAAAATAAGTCAGGCAGTTAAAGACAAATACCATATGATTTCACTCATATGTGTAATTTAAGAAACAAAAGTGATGAACATAAGGCAAGGGAAGGGAAAATAAAATAAGATAAAAAACGGAGAGGGGAAAACCACAAGGAACTCTGAAATAGTGGCACCTTGGTGGCTCAGTGGGTTAAGCCTCTGCCTTCAACTCTGGTCATGATCTCAGGGTCCTAGGATAGAGTCCTGCATCAGGCTCTCTGCTCAGCAGGGGGCCTGCTTCCCCCCCCCCCTCTGCCTGCCTCTCTGCCTACTTGTGATCTCTCTCTCTCTGTCAAGTAAATAAATACAATCGTGAAAAAAAAAGAAATTCTGAACTATAGGGAACATATTGAGGGTTGCTGGAGGGGAGATCATTGGGGAGATGGGGTAATGTGGTGGTGGGCATTAAGGAGGGCACATGATGGAATGAGCACTGGGTGTTCTATGCAAGTGATGAATCACTAAATTCTACCCAGAAACTAATAATACACTATATGTTAACTAACTATAATTTAAATAAAATATTGAAAGAAAATCTTAAGAAAAAAATCTTTTAAAAAATTTCCCTTACTCCATTTTATACTTCCATTTATCCACTGGGAATCTTTCTCTTTCTGTTAACTTCAACATTTTAATCTGTACTTCATAAAATATGGTTATAATAGTTGCTTCAATGTTTGTTCAATAATTCCTGCATCTGGGTCATCTTGTAGGCAGCATCTATTGATTGTCTTGTCCCTGGAGAATTAGTCTCACATTCCTAGTTCTTTGTATGTTGAATAATTTTTGGGGCACCTGGGTGGCTCTGTGGGTTAAGCCTCTGCCTTTGGCTCAGGTCATGATCTCAGGGTCCTGGGATCGAGCCCCACATCGGGCTCTCTGCTCGGCAGGGAGCCCATTTCCCCCTCTCTCTCTGCCTGCCTCTCTGCCTACTTGTGATCTCTCTTTGTCAAATAAATAAATAAAATCTTTTAAAAAATAATTTTGGGTTGTATTCTACACATTTTGAATATTATGTCATAAGACTCTGGGTCTTGTTAAAAGTCTCTTGGCAATATTGATTTTTTTCTTTGTTTTAGCTGGAGTTCAACCTGGGTAGGTACAGACTAAAAATTTTCTCTTGTCTTTTGTTGCTGATAAAAGCAAACAAAAATTACTCTAACATTCAGTGGCTAAGAGTGGTCTTCTTTCCCAATATTCTTGCTAGCAAGACAAGGTTTCCCTCAGAGTTTTCACTGTCTCTGCCTGTTGTGCAGTTCTAGACTAGAACTTCCCTAGAGTCAGAGCCAAGAAGCAAAAATGGGGAAAAGCCTGAATAAACTCACTCCCATAAGAATTATCCTGAATCTGGCTACTATTATTAAGTTTTCAGAATCCTCAAACAGTTGCTCTTTGTATTTTTGCCAAGAGATCTTGACTGAAATCAATAAGTGAGATAGACTATGCTGGGCCCATCAACAATTTTTCTAGAATAATTTTTTTAATTGAAATTTCAGTTGAGATCACTGTAGGTTTACCTACAATTATACAAAATAGTACAGAGAAATCTCTTGTGCATTTTGCCTATGTTTCCCCAAAGATAACATTTGCAAAACTACAGTATATTATTTAGAACAAAGACACTGACATTGGCACAGTCCATAAATCTTATTCAGTTTTCCCCAGGTTTTTACTCATTTGTGTGTGTCTATGGGTGTATATTAAGGTTTATAAAATTGTATCACCTGTGAAGATCCCTATACCTGCACCACAGCCAAGTTACTTATTAGTACCAACATCTGCTTGCACCACAGATCCAGTTCTAAGGATCCATCATATTGTTATTTTATGACCACACCTATCATCCGCTTGCATCCCTCCTCCATTTCTAACTCCTGAAAAACAAAAATATGTCCTAGATCTGTAATTTTATTATTTCAAAAATAAATAAGTCAATGAATCATACAGTATGTTACCATTTGTGACTGGCTTGTTTTTGTTTATGTTTTAGTTTTCCCACTCAGCACAATTCCTTGGATATTCATCGAAGTGGTTGCCTTCATCAGCAATTTGTTACTTCTTATTAGAGAGTAGTACAGCATACTACATATTTATTATGAATTTTTTTCAAATTATTTATAATTAATTAATTAATATTATGGAGAGAGACAGACAGACAGACAGACAGAGAGGAGGGCAAGGTCAAAGGGAGAAGGACAGAGAATACAAGAAGTCTCTGCACCGACTGCTGAGCCTGACTCAGGGCTTGATCTCATGAACCTGAGATCATGACCTGAGTTGAAAGCAAAATTTGGATGCTCAACTGACTTTGCCAAAGGGGTAACCCGGGCACTTTATCATTGATTTTTTAAAATATTGATCTATTCATTTATTTATTTGAGAGTGAAAAAGCACAAGCAGGGGGAATAGCAGAGGGAGAGGGAGAAGCAGGTTCCCTGCTGAGCAGGGAGCCTAACATGGCTCTTCATCCCAGGACCCTGAAATCATGACCTGAGCCAAAGGCAGATGCTTAACTAATTGAGCTACCCAGGCAAACCCCTATTCCTGGAGTCTTTGTTAACATTTTAATTCCAGTGTGGTTAACATACAGTGTTACATTAGTTTCAGTTGTACAAAAGAGAGACTCAACAATATCGTATATTAGTCAGTACTCAAGATAAGTGTGCTCCTTTTTTCTTTATTTTTTTTTAATTTTAATTCAAATACAGTTAACATACAGTGTTTTATTAGTTCCAGGTGTACAATATAGTAAGTCAACAATTCCATAATTCATCCAGTGCTCACCATGACATGTGTGATACTTAATCTGCATCACCAATTTCACCCATCACCCCACCCACCTTCCCTCTGGCAACCAACAGTTTTTTCTCAATAGTTAAAGAGTCTGCTTCTTGGCTTCTCTCTCCCTTTTTCCCCCTT
>ML097230.1:104029-117153 GCA_003697995.1 Taxidea taxus jeffersonii | reverse complement strand
GCATCACAATTCCAGACTTCAAGCTCTATTACAAAGCTGTCATCATCAAGACAGTATGGTACTGGCACAGAAACAGACACATAGATCAATGGAACAGAACACAGAGCCCAGAAATAGACCCTCAACTCTATGGTCAACTAATCTTCAACAAAGCAGGAAAGAATGTCCAATGGAAAAAAGACAGCCTCTTCAACAAATGGTGTTGGGAAAATTGGACAGCCACATGCAGAAAAATGAAATTGGACCATTTCCTTACACCACACACAAAAATAGACTCAAAATGGGTGAAGGACCTCAATGTGAGAAAGGAATCCATCAAAATCCTTAAGGAGAACACAGGCAGCAACCTCTTCGACCTCAACTGCTGCAACTTCTTCCTAGGAACATCGCCAAAGGCAAGGGAAGCAAGGGCAAAAATGAACTATTGGGACTTCATCAAGATCAAAAGTTTTTGCACAGCAAAGGAAACAGTAAACAAAACCAAAAGACAACTGACAGAATGGGAGAAGATATTTGCAAACAACATATCAGATAAAGGGCTAATATCCAAAATCTATAAAGAGCTTAGCAAACTCAACACCCAAAGAACAAATAATCCAATCAAGAAGTGGGCAGAGGACATGAACAGACATTTCTGCAAAGAAGACATCCAGATGGCCAACAGACACATGAAAAATTGCTCCACATCACTGGGCATCAGGGAAATAGAAATCAAAACCACAATGAGATACTACCTCACACCAGTCAGAATGGCTAAAATTAACAAATCAGGAAATGACAGATGCTGGCGAGGATGTGGAGAAAGGGGAACCCTCCTACACTGTTAGTGGGAATGCAAGCTGGTGAAACCACTGTGGACAACAGCATGGAGGTTCCTCAAAAAGTTGAAAATAATGCTACCCTATGACCCTGCAATTGCACTACCGGGTATTTACCCTAAAGATACAAATGTAGTGATCCAAAGGAGCATGTGCACCCGAATGTTTACAGCAGCAATGTCCACAATAGCCAAACTATGGAAAGAACCTAGATGTCCATCAACAAATGTATGGATAAAGAAGATGTGGTATATATATACAATGGAATACTATGCAGCCATGGAAATAAATGAAATCTTGCCATTTGCGACAACGTGGATAGAACTAGAGTGTATTATGCTTATCAAAATAAGCCAATCAGAGAAAGACAACTATCATATGATCTCTCTGATATAAGGAAGTGGAGATGCAACATGGGGGGCTTGGGGGGCAGGAAAAGAATAAATGAAACAAGATGGGATTGGGAGGGAGACAAACCATAAGAGATTCTTAATGGCACAAAATAAACTGAGGGGGGCTGGGAGTAGGGGGGTAGGGAGAGGGTGGTGGGATTATAAACATTGGGGAGGGTATGTGATATGGTGAGTGCTGTGAAGTGTGTAAACCTGGCAATTCACAGATCTGTACCCCTGGGGCTAATAATACATTATATGGTTAAAAAAATAAAAGATTTTTTTTTAAAAAGGGTAACATGAGGGATCTTTGTGGTAATGAAACAGTTCTATGTTTCAACTGTGGTGGCAGTGCTTACAAAATTTTTATGTTTGATAAAACTATACAGACTAAACACACACAACAAATAAATGCATGTAAAACTGATGAAATTTAAGGCCTGTGGACCTTAATTATGACACTATATTATAGTTACGTGAAATGTTACCATCAGGAGAAAGTAAGTGAAATGTACACAGGACCTCCCTATACTGTTTTTTGCAAATTCTTGTGACTCTTATTTCAAAACAAATGTTAAAATTTCATAGAACTATATACCAAAAAGTCCATTTTTGTTTATTTCAAATATAAAATTTAATGTTATAAAAACACTGTACATGTTTTCTAGAACTGTGATTCTCTATCAAAAGGTGTACATTAACATCACTTGTGGAGGGGTGCCAGGTAGCTCAGTTGGGTATCTGTCTTCGGCTTGGGTCATGATCCCAGGGTCCTAAGATCGAGTCCCTGCTCAGCAGAGAACCTGTTTCTCCCTCACCTGCCACTCCCTCTGCTTGTGCTCTCTCTGACAAATAAATAAATAAAATCTTTTAAAAAATCACTTGTAGAGCTTTATAAAAATATACATACCCCAAAGACATGAACAGATATTTCTGCAAAGACATCCAAATAGCCAACAGACACGAAAAAGTGCTCAACATCACTCAGCATCAGGGAAATACAAATCAAAACCATAGTGAGATACCACCTCACACCAGTCAGCACAGCTACAATTAACAAGTCAGGAAACAACAGATGTTGGCAAGGATGTGGAGAAAGGGGAACCTCTCCTACACTGATGGTGGGAATGCAAGCTGGTGCAGCCACTCTGGAAAACAGCATGGAGGTTCCTCAAAAAGTTGAAAATAGAGGATACCTTATGATCTGGCAATCCCACTACTGGGTATTTACCCTAAAGATACAAATGTAGTGGTCCGAGGGGGCACATGCACCCAAATGTTTATAGCAGCAATGTCCGCAATAGCCAAATTATGGAAAGAACCTAGATGTCCATCAACAGATGAATGGATAAAGACATGGTATGTATATATACAATGGAATACTATGCAGCCATCAAAAGAAATGAAATCTTGCCATTTGCAATGACATGGATGGAATTAGAGGGTATTACGCTAAGAGAAATAAGGTAATCAGAGAGACAATTATCATATGATCTCTCTGATATGAGGAATTTGAGAAGCAGGACAGGGGTTATGGGGGGAAGGGAGGGAAAAATGAAACAAGATGCGACCAGGGAGGGAGACAAACCATAAGAGACCCTCAATCTCAGGAAACAAACTGAAGGTTGCTGGGGGGTGACGGGGAGGGATAGGGTGGCTGGGTGATGGACATTGGGGATGGTATTTGCTATGGTGAGTGTTGTGAATTGTGTAAGACTGATGATTCACAGACCTGTACCCCTGAAGCAAATAATTCATTATATGTTAATTTTTAAAAATATAAGTGCCCCTTCACCCAAAAAATACAAAAACACTAATTCAAAGGGATACACACACCCTTATGTTTATTGCAGTATTACTTACAATAGCCAAACTATGGAAGCAATGCAAGATGAGTGGATGAAGTGGATAAAGAAGATGTGGTATATAAACACAATGAAATATTATTCAGCCATGAAAAAGAATGAAATCTTGCCATTTGCAATAACATGGATGGAGCCAGAAAGTATGATGCTAAGTGAAGTAAGTCCATTCAAAAAAGACAAATACCACATGATCTAGCTCATATGTGGAATTCAAGAAACAAAACAGAAGAGTAAGGAAAAAGAGCAAGACAAATCAAGAAACAGACTCTTAACTACAGAAAAGGGGAGGTGGGGGGGATGGGTGAAATAGGTGATGGGGATTAAAAAGTACACTTATGATGAATAAAACAATATATATATCTAGATAGATAGATAGATATAGATATGACTGTGCCACACCCCCACAATTCTGTTTGGATAATATGGGATGGGACCTGGGCATCTGTAATTCTATGATCCATACACTAGAAGTATACCCCTAAAGCAGACGACTACCACTTGAAGTGGAGGAATAATATGCACACGAATATTAACAGTGGTTCTGAGTTGTGGGATCACAGGTAATCATATTATTTTCCTATAACGAATGTGAATTTTTGTGCAATAAAAATAACAACAAAAGCTTTTTTTAAAAAAGATTCAGTTCCTGAGAGTTGCCAGGGGCAGGGGGAGGGATAGGGTGGCGGAGTGATGGACAATGGGGAGGGTATGTGCTATGATGAGTGCTGTGAATTTATGTAAGACTGACAATTCACAGACTTGTACCCATGAAACAAATAATACATTATGTTAATAAATAAAAAAACTAAATTAAATTTTAAAAAAAGATTCAGTTCATCATTCCAGCTAGTAGAGATATTTTATCTGATATCCATTTATTTCCTGTCCCTACTCCTAGTCTCACGCCATGCAATATTTGATGAGTTTATCTTTTCTGTTATCATTTACATCACTAATAAAAATGTTGATTAGAACAAAGTCCCCTGCTAATCTTCTAGAAATCTCCTAGCTTAATAATGATCAGCAACCTCTGGGATCAGTTTTACTTATGTTAGATCTACCCAAATTCTACTCTTTTTTAAAAGATTTATTTATTTATTTGAGAGGGTCGGGGAGAGAGGAGCAGAGGGAAAAAGAGAGAGAGAATCTCAAGCAGACTCCCCACTAAACATGGAGCCCAGTGCAGGGCTTGATCTCACCACCCTGAGATCATGACCTAATCCAAAACCAAGAGTTGGACACTCAACTGACAGAGCCACCCAGGCACCCTTCAAATCTAATTCATTATTCTTCATTATTTCCATAAGATGAGGGGCATTTTCACGCTTTACTGATATCCAAATATGTCATGTCTACCACATTTTCCTGGTCTGTTACTTCAAAGTGACCCTGAACCACCTCTCTCATACTCAATAAAGGATATTAAACTATATTACCTTTTCTTCCTAATTATGTAGCTAAGACTCTTCTGGGCGTAGCCTATGCCTTTTATCTTCTTGCAAATGCCACAGCAAGCCATTCAATTTCATTCATTCAACAAATATTTATTCATACTCCACTATGTGCCAGGTACTATTCTGAACTCTCCTTCCTTTGTGTAAAAGGATAACTAAGTACTCATAGCAATATTCCCTCAACATCCAACCCCGGACAAATAGCTACCTGCCATGTCTGATCCTGCCATGTCTGCCACACTGTCCTTCCTATCACCAGTCTCACCCAAAGCTTGAAGGGCTTTGTCACCGACCCCTATCCAAATCACAAAATAGACTTTGTAAAATTCTGATAATGATTGAACTACCATACCATCATTGCCTTTTCTAGAAGTAGTGTCTTCTTCCGCTGGGTTCTCACAGGATCTTATGTATAACATTCTTATAGTACCTAGGGTATTCTACTTTTTATTGTACTCATCTGTCTGCCTGTCTTATCTTGCCCCCTAGATCATAAGCTCCCTGAAAGCTCAGCTCTGTAGGCCCAGAAAATTTTTACCATGCTTGGCGTCTGGTGATACTGAATGAATAATAAAGAAAAGAGCAGCCCCTTAAAGCACCAGTTGTTGGGCTTACCTGCACCTCTACCAGCCAGTCCACAAGAATGGCCCTCATGCAACTGCTGATGTCAGTCTGCCTGTTCATGTATTTTTTAAGTATGAACTTTTCCTGGCAGCAATAAAAAAAGAAATATTAATCCATAAACTCTCCTTATAGTTCAAAAATTATAACTTAAGAAAAAAAATACTCGCAACCAATATCTCAGAAAAAGAAATTGTCACAACATAATTAACTTCTTCAGTTCTAACTCATTATTTTCAGTTGGTATCAGATAGGGGCCAATCAAAGTCTCCTTTTCCAGACAAGTTCTAGTTATGCTTGGGAAATGGATGCACATCATATTCAAGCATCAGGGTAGATATGGAGGAGCCTAGGGGGAGTATGGAATATGGACAGGAATATACCTATGAGTGAATACCAAAGAGGTTCCGCCCCTTCTTTGCAATTCAATCTAAAGTAGAGCAGTGCTTTGCAAAATTTAACACATATACCACCTGGGGATCTTTAAAATTCACATTCTAATTTAGAAGGCCTAGGTGAGGCTAGATTTCTGCATTTCTAAAAAGATCTCAAGTGAAATTGACACCACTGAGCTAAGGCCCATATTTGTAATATAACAAAGTTATCTCTTACTTCCTCCAAGCTACACCAGAAAAAAGTGAAGGATCTGGAGTCAGTTTATCAAATGTTATGTCTCTAGAGAGAAGACAAGATATTCATCCTCGCTCTTATGCATGGCCTGCTAAAATTTTAGTTGTTAGATAATCTTGGTCCCATCTGTTCCATTGAAAGAGAGAGAGAGAAAAAAAAATGAGAGAGAGAAGAAAATTTGGAATCAATGAATTTTAGTGGTCAAGGAAACTGGCTGATTCTAAAGAGGAAGAAAGTGTCACCAGGTTGGAGAGTGATTTCACATATATCACCAGAAACTTGCATAGAGAAAGGAAAAGATCTCTAAGAGCAGCCACTCAGAAGATGACTACTATTTTTGTGTCTGAAATTGTCTCCTCAGACACAAAAGTAATTGTGTCTCATTGTGTCAAATAAGGCCTCAGAGTTAGAGGTGCAGGCTTATGGTCTTCAAGGTAATCAGACTTTTAGCCCATATTCCAGCTCTACCATATACTAGTTGTGTGATTCTGAGCAGTTTCTCCAATCTATAAAAAGGAGATAATAAGACCTACCATCATGAAGTTATTGGGAGAATTAAACAAGATAATGTCTATAAACACTTTAGCCCCAATGTTTAACTTATGGTAAGCTACCACTAGATGTCAGTTGTTGCTGTTATTATTTTAATCATCATTATTACCTCCCCTTTCAACTTGCATTTTGAAGGATGGAATGATGAGGAAATGAGACCTAGAAATCCTTCCACTCCAACAGCCACCTACATACCTCTCTCTCCTTCATGTAACTGAAGATATCCTTGGCATATATGGGGTTGAAAAATGGATCACTGTAGTTATTGTCAATATCCTCCAATGGGGTTATCTGTTTGGAAATCACCAAAAAAGATGTTAGAGGGAGAAAGATTCCAAAGAAGGCTTAGCACATACACATAAAGCATGCACTCCTTTCTTCCCAGTGTCATTTTCTGTTAAGTTTCCTCAAGCCTCATATATACTGGGCCACAACAGAGCACCCTCTTGGTCCTTCAATACCATACTGCTAAATGACCAAGAAATGTTTAGTCCCTCTTGCACATGCCTGCTCTGCCCTAGGTACTAGGCACCATTTTTATAGGTAAGCTCAAAACTCTCCAGGAAAAACACTCTTATTTTACTATTTCAACTTGTATCACATATCTTCTTAGGTCACTTGTTTTGTCCCAATGCTTTGATCTAACCCAATTCATCTTCTTGGTAGCCTTTTCCTCCCTTCTACACCTCTACCCAGTTTGTTTTGCCTACAAGAGGGGTATTTCTCCTCCTGCTTGCTAAATCTCATCCCTTCATCCTTCCAATTTTCAACTTAAATACCAACTTCCTCGGGAGATGCCTCTGTGGGCTTTACTCGTCTTTGACTGGAGTCCACTGTAATACAGATTGCAATTACTAAGAAAGGCAATTTACACACACACACACACACACACACTATTCCAGATCCTTGTGGATATTCCTGGAATAAATATTC
This sequence comes from Taxidea taxus jeffersonii, assembly GCA_003697995.1. Classification (NCBI taxonomy): domain Eukaryota; kingdom Metazoa; phylum Chordata; class Mammalia; order Carnivora; family Mustelidae; genus Taxidea; species Taxidea taxus. The sequence goes on along the minus strand of ML097230.1, from coordinate 109,888 downwards.
TCTAATTGTATGAGTGTATTTCAATTCCAGTTCGAAAGTCAAGAGATCCCATAAGGCCAACTTCATTTACTATAGCTTACTATATACAGATCAATTACTTAGGAAGGCAAAAAAAAATCTCTTTACTAGCAGCTACCTACAGGACAAGAAAGAACACATCATCTAATTTAAGAATAAAGAGAAAGAATACCTCCTTCTGTGACCTCTTGCCCCAAGATGAAGAAGGTTTATTGGAACTGGATTCACAAGCACTGGACCTGCTTGTGGTATTTAACTTGCCCACACTGGACATGCCTGTTCTGGAATCGGGGGCTGTGCTGGACACATGTGAGCTGGTTTCAACTGGGAGGATCAGGAAATCTTTGAAAGAGTTATCTTCCTTTTGGGTGGTATTCTCTTGCAAGGCCAATGGCTCTTTTAGGGACAACTCCTTCCCAGTGCTGGGTTTCTCATCCAATGCAAACGTCTCCTTGACATGGAATGTCTCGTTGAGGGTAGGTTTCTCCTGAAAAGGCTCCTTGAAGAGGGTCTCCTTCTCATTGCTGGGCTTCTCCAGCAAGGCCAAGGGCCCCATCGGGGTAGCCTCTTCCTCAACTGTGGGATTCTTCTGCAAGGCCAAGGACTCTCTTGGGATGGTCTCTTCAGTGCTGGGCTTCTGAAAAGCCAGTGGTTGCTTAATAAGGGACTCTTCATTGGTGATATTCTCTTGCAAGGCCAAATGCTTCTTCAAGAGGAACACCTCCCCCTGAGCAGTGAGTTTCTTCTTTAAAGATAACTGCTCCTCAGTGCTTTTTGCCACCTCAGTGGAGACCTCCTCCTTTGGAACTGATGGTTTATTTAAAAGGGATTCCTCTTCAGTAGTGCTTTTCTCCTGCAAGGCCAAAAGCTCCTTCAAGGAATCCTCTTTGGTATCAGTCTTCTGCAAACCCAAAGCCTTCCAGAAGAGGGACTCATCTTTGTTGGTAGGTTTAACATGCAATGAAAATGGCTCCAGAGAAAGGAATTCCTCCTCAGTAGTAGGCTTCTCCTTTAAAGTCAATGGTTCCTTAATATACAATTCTTCTTCAGTGGTGGTCTTTTCTGGCAAGGCCAGTGGCTTAGTTAAGAGGGACACCTCCTGCAGAGTGGTGTGCTTCTCTTTCAATAGAGATGGATCCTGGAAGAGGAGCTCCTCTTCAGTTTTAGACTTTTTATTAAAGGGCAATAGCTTCTTAAAGAGTGACTCTTCTTCAGAGATGGTCTTCTCTGAGACCAGTGGCTTCTTTAAGAGGGACATCCTCCCCTGAGTGATTTGCTTTTTCTTTAAAGGTAATGGTGTCTTGGTAAGGATTGCCTCCTCAGTTGAAGACTTCTTCCTAAGTGACACTGGCTCCATAAAGAAAGAATCCTTATCTTTGCTAATCATATTCTGCAAGTCCAACAGTTCTTGGCAGATGGACATCATTATTTGACTGGCACACTTTTTCTTCTTTAAAGATAAAGGCTCCTGGGTAGAGACTGCCTTATCTCTGATATGTTTCTTCCTAAAGGGAACTGGTTCCATAAGAAATTTATCTTCACCATCGACATTCTCCTGCAATGCCCCTGGCTTCTTCAAAAGAGCCACCTCCCCCTGCGCGTTATGCCTGTCTTGGAACACAGGTGATTCTCTAAAGAGAGACTCCTCCTCAGTGGTAGACTTATTTTTAAAGGACAAGGGCTCCTTAATGAGTGACTTCTCTCCAGAGGTGATCTGCAATACTAGTGGCTTCTTCAAGTAGGACACCTTACCCTGACTAGTACACTTTTTCTTCTTTAGAGATAGTGACTTTTCGGTAGGGGTTGCCTCCTCAATGGTACGTTTCTTCTTAAAAGCCAAAGTCTCCTTTAAAAGTGACTCCTCCTCAGTTAGAGTCTTTTGCAAGGTCAAGGCCTTCTTCAAGATGGACAGCTCCTCTTCTGTGCTGTGCTTCTCTTGTAACATGGATGGCTCATGGAAAAGGGACTCTTCAGTTGTGTCCTTCTTCTTAGAGGATCGTGGATCCTTAATGAATGACTTCTCTCCAGATGTGGTCTTTTGCAATACTAGTGGCTTCTTCAAGTGATACATCTTCCCCTGAATAGTACACTTCTTTACAGGTAATGGCGTCTTGGTGGGGTTTGTCTCCTTGGTAGTAGGTTTCTTCCTAAGGGACATTGGCTCCATAAGAAATTTATCCTTAATGTCCTCCTCTTGCAATGCCTGTGGCTTCTTCAAGAGGACCACTTCCTCACTAGTGGTGTGCTTCTCTTGCAATGCAGATGGTTCCTGGAAGAGACACTCCTCCTTAGAGGTAGGCTTCTTTTTAAAAGACAATGGCTCTTTAATGAGTTTCTTCTCTCCAGAGATAGTCTTCTGCAATTCTAATGGCTTTTTCAAGTGAGCCATCTGCCCTTGAATAGTACACTTCTTCTTCAAAGATAATGGCCTCAAGATGAAGGCTGCCTCCTTGCTGATAGCTTTCTTCTTGAAAGCCAGTGGCTCCTCAATGAGAGACTCCTCTTCAGAAGTGGTCTTCTGCAACACTAATGGTTTCTTCATATGGGACACTTTCCCCTGAGTGGTATACTTCTTCTTCTTTAAAGATAACACCTTCTTGGTGGAGGTTGCCTCCTCTGTTTTAGTCTTCTTTCTAAAGTTTGTTGGCTCCATAAAGAAAGAATCCTCTTCAAAAGTGATGTCCTGCATAGCCAAGTCCCCCTGATACGTACTCATCTTCTTTAAGGATAATGTTCCTTTGGTGATGGCTGCCTCCTCAGTCTTTTGCTTCTTCCCAAAAGTCATTGGCTCTACAACAAACTCATCATTGCTGTCAGCCGCCTCCTGTAAGGATGGTGGCCTGTCCATGAGGGATACCTCCCCCTGATTTGTGGACTTTCTTAAAGAAAATGACCTCTTGAAAAGGCTTGTATCCTCAGTAGTGAGTTCCTCTTTTAAAATTAATGGCTTTTTGAAAAATGATACCTCCTCAGTAGTGGTTGTTTTAAAGATGGTAGATATCTCCAGACTAAGTGGTTTCTCCATAATATTTGGTACCAGAGTAGTACAGACTACTACTGGTGAAGGTTCCGGCTTATAACTGTAAAGGAAACAATGTCTGAGTAAGAAGAATGTGGTTCCTAGAATCCTAACCAACCATTTCATTTTGTTGCTATATTTACCAAAGCTATAAAAGGGGAAAGGGCTTCAACCTCAAGGGGTAGATTAAAGGGTAAAAATCAATGGGTACCATAGTGAATCAACTAAGTAGCACTCTGTATAGTTTCTATGGCCTAGGTTCTCACACTTTTCTGAAAAATTTCCCCTAAAATCCATGTTGTGCTTTCCTATATATGAATTATTTCCTTTATTTATATACAAAGTCTTCATTCTAAAACCACGCTGTATGAGTTATCTGCTATTATATCAGTCTCCCTCAGTAGCTACATTTATTTATCTTTGTCCATAAGCACCAGGCATCCAGTAAAATGTAGGCTGAAATTAATATTGTTTGAAGGCTAATGAGAAAATTATAAGAGAGACACTGAGGAAGGCTTCGAAGAGAAAGGTGGGCTGGTACTTAATGTTGGTGGTATCTAACCATATCCCCTTCAACCTAAGCTATTCATGAGATACTTTCCCAGTGGAGAGAACAAAAAGACCACAACAGACATTTGTTCACAAGGATCAGATTCAAAGCTTTGTTTTGAACAGGACTTCATGTCCAATTAGTAACTAACCTAGTGTGACCAAATCACTGGAGGACTAGAAATCAGAATAAGAGAGAATTTAAGGCAAATACAATCATCAGTCTGAACAAGAGTAAATGCCCCCAAAACTAGATATCATCTGATTCCATTTATATGAAATGTCCAGAATAGACATACCCATAGAGGTATTTTCATAAAAGAAAATAGATTGGTGGTTGCCTGTGGCTGGAAAAGGGCAGGGAAGTGGGGTAGAATGAGAGGCTGGGAAAGGAAAGGGACTACTAATGGGTTCAAGTCTTTGAGGGGGGTTGTTGAAAAGTTCTAAAATTAGATAGTGGTAATGGCTGTACAACCCCATAAATATAATTTAAAAATCACTGTATTTTTAAGGAAGTGCCTAGAGAGTTTCCACATGGCCAGATAGATTCCAGGTCCCTCCTGATAAGAACAATCTTCAGATAACGTAGTTATGATAAGAGTATGACTTCTAGAGCTAAAATGCCTGGATTCAAATCCTGGCTCCTCCACCTTCTGGCTAGGTGACACTGGACAAGTTAACTGTGCTTCATTTTTTTCACCTATACAATGGGGATCATATTACCTCATTTATAGGGTTGTTGTGAAGATTTGATTAGTTAATATGCAACAAAAACATGTAAAACAAAGAACAGCCCAAAACTAAATGTATATCAATAAATCAGTTTACTTAGATAAAATGGACAAATTCCTAAGAAGACACAAACTACCAAAACTGACTAAAAAGAAAATAGAAAATCTGAGTGGACTTATAACAACCAAAAATATTGAATTAATATAAAAACTACCCACAGAGAAAAGTCCAGGCCCAGAAGGTTTTGCTAGGGAATTCTACCAAACATCTAAATTAATACCAGTTCCTCATAAACAACCCCAAGAAATAAAAGATATAAGAACAGTTACCAACTCATTCTATGAAGTCAATATTACTCTGATACCAAAAACAAAGATATCACAAGAAAATTATAGTCTGGTATCTCTTCAAAATATAGGTGCAAAATCCTCCACAAAATACTAGCAAATCAAATCCAGCAACACATAAAAGTATTATACACCATGACCAAGTGGGATTTGTCCCAAGAATACAAGATTAGTTTAACATCCAAAACTCAATTCATGTATCAAAACATATTAATGGAATAAAAAACAAAAGCTACATGATCATCTCAATAGATTCAGAAAAATCATTTGACAAAATAAAAAACCCTTTCATGATAAAGGAATTAATAGACTAGGAATAGAAAAGAGATTCCTCAACTTGACAAAGGGCATCTATGAAAACCCAAAGCTAACATTGTACTTAATGGTGAGAGACTGGTGATTTCCCCCTAAGATCAGGGAAAAGACAGGATATCCAACTCTTCTTTAGAGGGTGGAAGATTTGTAGTGTAGCAGTATATAACTCATATAGCATTGCTGATGCTTTAGGACAAAATCCCTTTATTCTCTGAATAAATTCCAAATTCTTTGCCATGATCTGCAAGGCCCCAGTGATCTGGCTCCTGTCTGCCTCTTCAAATCCAGCTCTTAAGAAACATTAGTATAGGAAATAGATATTGAGTATCTATGATACCATAGATCTGGGGTGATCAGAGTAGGCTTCCTTGATAAAGTGACCAACTCTCTTTGTGACTGAGAGGGTTCTGGGGATGCAAGACTCTCAGTATTAAAACTGGGCAAATCTTAGGAAAACCAGAATAAGTTGGTCACCCATTAGAAGACAAGGATGTCCAACTCTTGATACTTCTATTCAACATAGTACTAGTGGTTCTAGCCAGGGCAACTAGGCAAAAAAAGAAAATAAAAGGCCTCCAGATTGAAAAGGAAGAAGTAAAACCGTGTATTAGCAGATTATATAATTTAGATATAGAAAATCCTATGAATACACCCAAAAGCTATTAGAACTAATATACAAGTTTAGCAAGGTTCCGTGATACAAGATCAATATGCCAAAATCATATATATTTCTATATCTTCGCAATGAACAGTATGAAAAAGAAATTGGGGGACGCCTGGGTGGTTCAGTTGGTTAAGCGTCTGCCTTCGGCTCAGGTCATGATCCCAGCGTCCTGGGATCGAGTCCCACATCGGGCTCCTTGCTCGGCAGGGAGCCTG